>JAXQQM020068420.1:0-79962 GCA_034641835.2 Pinus albicaulis | reverse complement strand
ATACATTCAGGAGGAAATGGAGTTCCTCGACATCTGTTCCTCGACATCTGCATAAATTTTTGAGGAACTCATAGGGGAAGAAGAACCTATATCACCTACCCAAACCATGGATGTGAACAATAATAAAAAACAATGGAGATGCAAAAATGAATAATAAAACCCCTCATCCCCTTCCACATTTACTTGGCCTAACCTATGAGGATCTTGAAACCTCCATGTTTCAGTTTTTAGTTGTATTTAGGACCTATGACTATTCCTCAGATGAAAAAAAGTTGAATTTGTTTCCATATACCCTCAAAGATGCGGCCTCGTGCTAATTTAGGAGTTTAATTAGAGCCAAAATCACTACCTAGGCCCAAATGTAGGAAGCCTTGAATGAAAAATACAAGTATTACTGTATATCCAATGAAAAAAATAAGGAAATATTTAGGATGACCCTTGGACTTGGTGAATCCTTAGAGGACTATGAGGAAATATTGCAACTCAATCAAATGAGGGCTAATTTTACCCTTGATTCTAAGTCACTCAAGCTAGTTCTTCTCAAAAGGATTAGGTAGGATTTAATGGAAACCCTAAACATGTTGTATGGAGGAGATATTTAATGATTTCCTTATGAAGACATTAAAACTATATTTAATAATCACTCTAGGAATGTTATGAAAAAGGGTAGGTCTAGCAAAGGCTTGGTCAGTTCATTTTCCTCACCAAGAACTATCAAACATGAGATAGGAAGTATACTGGAGGATTTTTAGAGTGAAATGTTGCATAAAGCTTCTCTACAAATGGATATTATGAAAATGAAAATGAAAAGGAAATGGAAGTACCTATATTATTTCCTAGATGTACTAAGAGACACCCTAGGAATGAGTTGCCATAAAATTTCATAGAAGTATGCTCTCTATGTGAAGAGAACAATGAAATAGAAAAATTTCCCTATTTTCTAGGTCTAAAGGTTGTATATCAAGGGGTAGAAGGTTTTTCAAAGAATATCTATTTCATTAAGCAAAGAGTACCTCAAGGCCTTGGACCATATCAACAAGGAATTAAAGGTGCTCAATATTCTCATTACAATCAAAATTAAAACAAACCTTTCTAGACTTTGTACCCTTCCACTCATAAATCATGTCCCATGCCTCCTTATTTGTCTTATACTCCTTAGTATCCTCCTCAACTGATCCACCCACATTTCCATCCATATCCACATGAATATTCCAAATTCAGCAACCCCTCACAAGGTTTGAGGCTCTAGATAACCTAACCTCCTGGTCTACTACCTCCACCTTAACCTCAACCTAAACCACAACTCCCTCACCATACCCCACCTAAGAAAAATGTCTACTGAAAACTATTTAAAAATAAGGAATAATAAGGAAAAATATGTTTATAGTTGGGAGACATCATATCCTACTTATTTTGTTTAATTCCAAGGTATCTACCTTCCATCTCGGAAGGTGATCCCAGATAATAAACCACCTTCTCCACCTGAAGAGGTTGAAGAAGATAAGAAAGAGATTTTCCCTCAAGCCAGTGCACCTCTTTTTCCTAAAATCTTGGTCCACCCTAAGAAACACACCCCAAAATATGTTGAACTCCTCAGAGAATTGAAGAACTTGTATACCAAGATACCCCTTCTCCCGACCATCAAAGATGTTACAATTTACAACTAGTTGCTTAAGGAATAATGTTTCGAAAGGCCTGTGAGAATAAGAAGAGATCCCCCCCACTATTAATGTTGTTGGATATCTATATGATCTAATTCCATGTAGGTTACTCTCCCCATATTTCTTGGATCCTAGTATCAAGTAGTGGATGTGCAGATTGATGGAATTATGGTTCGTAATACATTTATTTACCTTGGAGCTGCAATCAATGTGATTACTAGGGAAACCATGTTGAAGCTCAACCTCCAAGGGGAATTTAGGAATACCAATATAATTTTGGAGTTTTTAGATATATCTATTGTATCTTGAGAGGGAGTTCTTGAGGATGTCATGGTATCCATTGCCTCATGTGCATACCCCACTCATTTCCTAGTCCTACTGCATAAAACCAAGTTTAATGGTTATCCTCTCATCCTAAGAAGAACTTGGTTGGCCACTCTTGATTCCTACATCAATTTCAGGGTTGGGATCATGACCATAAATAATGGTAGCCTATCAAAATATATTGTGTTATTTCCTCCTGGTCAACTTTCTATTTAGAATTATTGTACATTGTGGTTATAGGATGAGGAAGAGGATGGATTTTATTAGACATCCCTCTACATATTTTTCACTCTAGATACTCTTTTAGGGGTGGGAAAAACATGGCTAATATGATATTAGGGACCATATATTACAAAATCAACCCCCCACAGTAATATCCCCAAATGGGAATGCACAACAGTGCTTACTGAGATAACACACTTCTAGGAAATCCGTGCACATAAATCAGTTTGAAGTCCTTGGATCCCTTAGATCAGTATATCTGGGGTCTACATACAAAAGGAGAGCAGAAAAACACCTAGTCTAGCTGAAAAATAGATCTCCCACCACCTAGTCTAGCTGAAAAACACCCAATGAGAGGGGCTGCAGCTATGTACAACAAACTGCTTCGAAAAGGATGTAGTTTTGGAAAGCATGAGTAGGAGGCCATCAAATAAGATCGAATTTTGAATATACAGTAGAAAATCAGATTTATATTGATGCTCTTACATTATAAAACAAAATATAGAAGACAAGAAAGAAGGAAATCCTCAGAAAAGAAGGCTGCAACACATGTATTTACTACAAAATGGCTTAACAATGTTATTTTATGGAGCTATAGCAGATGAATGTTACACTTCAGATCTAGAGCAGATCTGTGTACAAAATATCATATCCATTTCAGATTTTTACACTAAAAAGGATCTATTACAAGATCCCCTTGGGGTTTTGATCAAATCATGCAATAGAAAGAGTAGATCTGAGTTTTAAGTAGTAGATCTGTAATATTATTCAGAAATTTCTGAAGATGATTTTACATTAGAAATATATCAGATCTATACAGAACATGGATCAAAAAGCTAATCCATGGATCACCAAAGTGAAAGGCAAAGCCCAGCACCAGAGATCTCTCATCAAAAATGGGATCAAAGCACCCTACAAAACCTCCACTAAAAATAACTTAGTCCTGTAAGGGAAATTGCACTGTGGCTTGAAGCACTGAGTTGGCTTGATGCCAAGATATAGATATGAAGCTCAAAAACTAATGCACTCTTTTAGGAGGATAAAAGACTCACTCACTGAGAAGAGGCACTAGTATGGTCTAGATCTGACTAGATCTAGCCTCCACTTGCTGCAGCTTACAAAAGAAACCAAACCCTCACTAGATATGCATTGTAGTTGGAAGTAGAGCTTGGAAAAAAACCAGATAGTGGATGAAATCAGAAAGAATCCTCCAAGAAATCCTCAATGGAAGAGGTGGGATCCCTACATAAGAATCCCCAAGTGCTAAGAAGCACTATTGTCAGCTAAACAACATAGAATGGTATTTGTCTAAACAAATAAGATACTCAAAAATATACACAAGAAAAAACCTCCTCTTGCTGCCTACCCCTTCCTTTTATAAGATGAAAGCCTTGGAAAACCCTAAACCACCTTGATGAATTAGCTCCTTTCACATGAAGGGCCTCCATCAAAGACTGCTTTGTCCCTTCATGAGGTACATGTATCTAGACAACATTGTATATTTGGTCAAGGTTGACCTAGTATCATAGCTCAAACCCATTTCAAACCTACAAGTGATTTGTTTACATACCCCAGATTTATCCTTGTTCATATGAGCATTGATTTATTCATTCTTTTCAGGATTTTTACATGTCCTCCTTTATTCATTTATTATTGCAACAGAAAATGAGACAAAAATGCATATTCCTCTTAGCTCAGGTTAAGTAGGAATATTACAGTCCTCCCATCCAAAATGTTGCTTGTACTCAAGCAACTGATAGGGTGAGTGCTATAGTACTTCCCCTCCTCCATTGGTTAAACCATCAAGGATCAAGTCATCCTCATAATTCAAGTGTTCACCAAGCCAAAACATCATAAATTGTTCCTCCAGGGTCATCATAACATGTACATAGTCCATCCCACAAAGAATGAAAAATTCAATAGAAATAAAAATGGTTGGAGAAATTCTTTCTCTAAAACATGTAGCATGAGGTACATAGAGAAGCTTCATTCCATGTGGTACATACAAACTGCCCATCCTCCCTCCATACAATCCCATAAATAGTACAACTATGTCATCCAAGTATGGAAGCAAAACTACATATATACAAATAGAAATTTGAGCTTGAGGAGGTGGGTCAAAATCCCACATATGATGTCAGCTCAATGCATCTCCTGCCTGCATTAGATAAATGTGTGGCAAGTGGCATTCCCACCACACATTTTCTGCATGATTCATCTTGACATAGCTAAAGATATTAGCTATGTTTCGTGCCTTTGGGAAGAACCCATCATGAAAAGGAATCTCCCTTTGCACAACAAGGGAGTGGCCAAGATCAAAATTTCTATTGGCCCACCAAAATCCATGAGATCCACATGATCTCTCACTCCATGTAGGAGTCATATCCTACAAAAAAAATGGTAAAATAATGTGATAAAACAGAAAATAAAGCTTGCTCTACATGATGAGATCCTTTACCATCATAGTTCCTCATACACATGGAGTTGTGCATGGGCATTCCCCCTCTCTCAAAAGAAGGAAGAAATGGCTGAAATGACTCTTTCATAGAGTCCATTAGCTGTCCCAACTCCACATATCTCATGAAATATTAAAAGTGATGATGTAGTTCCTCTCTCAAACCTCCCAATAAAGCTCCTCATGATCACAGTGTAGATATCCATTGACTACATATGGCTAAGAAAGAATTATTTGTGTACCCCTTGTAGTATCTTCTGCTTGAGCTCAGAAGCTCTAGCCAAGAAGACCCTACCATGATGATAGATTAATCCTCCTTGGACTAAGTAGCCCTCTTCTTGTTGCATGTAATCTAGTATCATACATATGTGGAGATCTTTGGAATACTCTACGGGTAGTTGAGATTTCCAATACATATCCACACTATTCAACAATGAAAACGCTGATGATACATCCATGGAAGTGCTTGTCATGTTTCTGGTCTCTTATTTGACATATCTCATGCCAAATATGTGTGTTGGAAGCCTTATCCTCCCATTCTTCACCTCCCACAATGCAGATCTAGAAATGAGAGGGGGTGATAGTGATGCACGGAGAAGATCCCCCTCACTCTTGAGTTGTCCCAAGCACCATAGTGTTCTAGCTTGGTCTCCCATTGCTCCAATCCCTCTTGGATCTACATTTGGAGTAGCACTTTGTGAGGCCTCCCCCACAAGATCTGAATCTGGTGGCCTCCCAAGTGGTTTGCCACTAGATAGGAATGTCCCATACAGGATTCTCATGAACATAAGAGAAGGGACTGTGAAATGCTTGCTTCCATTGCGAAAATCCATCTCTATTGTTTGTGTGGAAGTGTTAGGTGAAGGGTAAGTATGCATGCCCTGGATCATTTGCAAAGCCTTCCAATCAGTGGTGACCTTCGCCAAGGTAATCAACCATTGGACACCCAAAATTATATTGGTGTCTGGTATGTCAACTACAAAAAAGTGATCCACAAAAGTGTAGGACCCCATAGTGGCTAAAAGTGATGGGACATAGTGCATGCATTGCATTTTCCTATCTCCTGGGACCAAAATAGATAATCCCTCAAAAGTATCAGTGGGAATTTCCCTCCTCTACATAAGATGAGCATCAATAAACTTGTGGGTTACGCCACTGTTAATCAGTACAGAAACCCTCTGATTCAATATTGAACCTTATACTCTTAAGGTCAAGTACTTCGGTACTCTTCTCAAAGATGCAAGATTTCCTCCTATTTTAGCAAAGGCTCCATTCCCATCTCCAGATGGTGTTGGAGCGCCATCAACATTGTCAGCGTTGTGACCTCTTCTTGGTTCATCATCTTCTTCTTCCTCCTCAAAGTCTAAGAACACTTCTATCTAGTGTATTTTCCCAGCAGCACATCTATGTCCAGGTGCCCATGCCTCTTGGTAAGTGAAACATAGTTTTTTCTTTCTCAGCTCCCTCCTGACTTCAATATCAAGAGGCTTCTTGAATGATCTCTCCTTGGAAGGAGAAAATTTTTGTTCCTTCCCTTTAGAAAGGTAAGGGGCCTTGTTCTAGAAAGTTTCCTTTGCTTTTGGCCTTTGCTTTTGGCAAGGCATCTTGGAGGTCTCTAGCCCTCTCAATGGAATAATGTAGAGTGGTGGGCTTGGTAGAGTTAACCAACCCATGCAAAGGTTCATCCAAGCCATCGATGAACATGTACTCCCTCCTTGCTATAGAAAAATAAAAAAACATAACAGATAATCTCAGAAACTCATAGATATAAGTTTCTGCATCCCCTGATTTCTTTAACTTTGCAAGGACCATGAAAGGTGCTTCTGGATCCTTTCTGTCAAACCTCTCCACCAATATTCTAGTGAATTCAGAATAGGTAGTCACATTGGCATGGCCCAATGTAGAAAACCCATGGAACCACTAATTGTGTGCTTCACCTTCAAAGTGCAGCGTTGCAATCTTGATTGCTTCAATCTCAGGGAATTTGTTCAACTGAAAGTAGATATCTAGCTTTTCTACCCATGCCTTGGCAGAAATAGTGGATGACCCATCAAAAATGGGCAAAAATAATCTGCCCATAGAGTGGTGTCTATCATGATTCTGAAAGAATCCACCATCTCTATACTAGTGCCTTGGTCTTCTTTTGTCCTTGAGGTGAAAAAACTCTTGAAAACTCAAGCGGTCCTTGAATCTTTGATTCTGAGATTCATATTACTCAAAGTAGTCTTCAAGGGATTATTTCTCTTGTGGCCCTTCATCGTCCACAGCCAAGAAGGTAGGCATAGTAGAGCATTATGGATCCTGTGGAGCTTGTGGCTTGTTCACTAATTGACCATTCCAATGGTGAGGCATACCAGAGCTTTCCCTAGGATGAAATCTCCCAGGAAATTCCTTCATCCTGTCCATTCTCATCTCTCTAATCTCTCTAGCAAGATATTTCATGGATACCAAAATACTTCTTGCAAACTCTTCTCCTTCTTTATCACTTCCAGTTTCAGGGGCTTTACCCTTGTCTTGATCCTCAGTGGCGTAATAAAATTCCTTGTGGCTTCTATTATGATATCTCTTCTCCCTCTCAGTAAGAGGCTCATATTATTCTGAATGCATGTTGGCTTTGGCTCATCAATGGGAGCACAGGCTGTGCCAAGAAAGGAGCTCTCATACCACTGTAATATCCCCAAATGGGAATACACAATAGTGTATACTGAAATAATGCACTTATGGGAAATATGTGGATAGGAATGAGTTTGCAGCCCTTGGATCCCTTATATCAGTAGATCTGGGGTCTAGATCCAAAAGGAGAGAAAAAAAAATCAAACTAGGTGTGGTAAACATATCTCCCACCACCTAGTCTAGCTGAAAAAGACCCAATGAGAGGGGATGTAGCTATGTACAACAAACTACTTCAGAAATAACGTAGTTTTGGAAAGCATGAGTAGGAGGCCATAAAATAAGATCAAATTTTGAATATACATCAGCAAATCATATTTATATTGATGCTCTTACATTATACAATAGAATATAAAAGACAAGAAAGAAGGAAATCTTCAGAAAAGAAGGCTACAACACATGTATTTACTGCAAAATGGCTTAATAGCATTATTTTCTGGAGCTGTAGTAGTTGAATGTTACACTTCAGATCTAGAGAAGACCCGTGATCAAAATATCAGATCCATTTCAGATCTGTACACTAAAAAGGCTCTATTTCAAGATCCCCTTGGGGTTTTTATCAAATCATGAAATACAAAGAGTAGAACTGAGTTTTAAGTAGTAGATCTGCAAGATTATTCAAAAATTTCTGAAGATTATTTTACATTAGAAACATATCATATCTATACAGAACATGGACTAGCAAGCTAATCCATGGATCACAAAAGTGAAAGGCAAAGCCCAACACCAGAGATCTCTCATCAAAAAGGGGATCAAAACACCCTGCAAAACCTCCACTGAAAATAATGCAATCCTAGAAGGGAAACTAGGTTGTAGCTTGAAGCACTGAGTTGGCCTGATGCCAAGATAAAGATCTAAAGCTCAATAGATAATGCACTCTTCCAGGATGATAAAAGACTCACTCACTGAGAAAAGGCACTAGTATGGTGTAGATCTGACTAGATCTAGCCTCCACTTGCTACAGCTTATAAAAGGAACCAAAACCTCACTAGATCTGCATTGCAGTTGGAAGTAGAGCTTGCAAAGAAACCAGATAGTGGATGAAATTAGCAATACTCCTCCAATATATATCCTCAATGGAAGAGGTGGGTTCCCTACATAGGAATCCCCAAGTGCTAAGCAACACTATTTTCATCTAAAGAACACATAATGGTATTTGTCTAAATAGACAAGATACTCAGAAATATACACAATCAACAACCTCCTCTTGCTGCCTTCCCCTTCCTTTTATAATATGAAAGCCTTGGAAAACGCTAAACCACCTTGATGAATTAGCTCCTTTCACATGAGGGGACTCCATCTAAAACTGTGCTATCCCTTCATGAGGTACATTATATTTAGACAACGTTTTATATTTGGTCAAGGTTGACCCAGTCTCATAGCTCAAACCCATTTGACACCTACAAGTGATTTGTTTACATGGCTTAGATTTATCCTTGTTCATATGGGCATTGATTTATTCATTATTTTCAAGAGTTTTACATGTTCTCCTTTATTCATTTATTCATGCAATAGAAAATGAGACAAAAAATGTATATTCCTCTTAGCTCACGCTAAGTAGGAATATTACGCCCACTTCCATGTTAGTTGATGAACTAATGAAATTATTTGAGACTAATACCTAGAATAATTTTTTCTCTACTAACTCTAGCCTAGAACATGTCAAGGTTGTGGATATTGGCCCATCTATAAATTCGAATATCAATACTTCTCTATCATTTGAGAAAGAATAAAAACTATGGATTATGTTGAGGCAACACCTAGATGATTTTTCTTGGGATTATAGGGATATTGCTGATGAGAATCCCTCAATATGTACTTATGATATATACATCAAGGAGGGATGCAATATTGTGTGCCAACCCAAGATAAGGATGAAACCATATCTTAAAGACATTTTGAAAGATGAATTACAAAAGCTACTGGATGTAGGGTTCATATACCCCATTTCACATAGTGAGTGGGTGTCCCTTATCATTTTATTCCCAAGTAAAAATTGGAAGTGGAGTATCTTTGTTGACTACTGAGAACTTAACAAGGCTACAAAGAAGGGCCATTTTCGTTTGTCCTTCATTGACAAAGTCCTATATGGACTTGCAGGGAAGAAATTATTCTCCTTCTTGGATGGATTTAGTGGATACAACCAAGTACAATCAACCTCAAGGACCAATATAATACCACATTCACATGTCCATGGGATACCTTTTCTTATAGGCTCCTTCCATTTGGTTTGTGCAATGCCTCTGCTACCTTAGAAATGGAAATTATAAGTATATTATATAAACATTTTTGTAAAATTGTTGAGATATACATGGATGATTTCACATCTTATGGATGTAACTTCCAAGACACTATTTCCAATCTATGAAAAGTCTAAAATAAATGCATTGAAATGAATATTTTATTGAGTCATAAGAAATGTGAATTTTGGATGAACATGGAGATTTTCCTTGGCCATTCCATATCCAAGGAAGGGATAAAGGTTGACACGAACAAAATTTCCATCATTAAAGGGTCCATATACCTCAATAACAATGAGAAGTACAAAGATTAATTGGATTAGATATGTCTTATAGAAGGTTAATTTTAGACAATAGTAAATTGTCTTCACCTATTTTTGGAATACTAGCTAAAGATTCAAACCTTTTTTTGAAAAAATGACTGGAAAGAAGCATTTGAAGTGCTAAAAGAAAAGCTATCCACTGCACCCACACTTAGAGGTCCCAGTTGGGCATTAGCTTTCCATGTACGCAATGATGCATCAGATAAATCTATAGGGGCTTCCTTAGGACGAATGGAAGGAAAATTTCCTTATGATATCTATTTCATTTGTAAGAAGCTTTCTAAAGAAAAGTTAAATTATACATTCACTAAAAAGGAACTCTTGGATATGGTAAATTATTTGAACAAGTTTAGGCATTATATAGTTGGTTATCGAACTTTTGTTCACACTGATCATGCAGTCATTAAGTATTTAATGAATAAACTTAATTTCAATGTTAGGATAATTATATGGTTGTTATTATTCCAACACTTTGATTTTGTTATTATTGAAAAACCAGGAAAAGAAAATGTTGTTGTAGATTTCTTATCAAGACTCATCTTTCTTGCAAAAAAGGAAGAAATGTTAGATGGTCCACTCCCATATGAAATTTTTTTTTTCCATCTTACCACTTTCTCCTTGGATTGATAATATATCCAGATACTTGGTTGGTCAGAGGTTCCCTCCTCATCTATCATCTAAGGAGAAAAGTTATATTTTTAGGAAAATTTCCCCATTCACTTGGATTAGGGGAAATATTTTCATATGGGGGCTAGATTAGATCCTGCTATACGGTTTATTACATAGGTGCTTATGGATGAAATAACCTATCGAGTCCTCTCAAGACCGAAGACAAACTATTTGAGATTATCAACAACTATCACAAAGTAAAAAACATATATTCATATTAACCCATGATTCAAAAATAAAGAGGAGAAGAGTTACCTCAGTCCTTCATGCAACCCTACTAGAAATATCAGTGTTGCAAAGTGGAAGACCTCTCTACCATCTCCTACATAAAAAATACACAAACAATACAAAGCATAATATTCACAACATATGAACTTGGAAAATCAAATCATTAACATAAATGATAATATAATTTATCAGCCATCTAAGATAATTATCAATTGCACAAATGAACCAACATGTAAAGAAATATAGTCTCGACACCATCAAGTAGAGAGAACATAAACCAATATAGATTATCTGATAAAAGAAGGATGATTACAACCATTTTTTATAGATCAAGCATCCTCTAATCCTTCATCTCCACTCTCTCTCTCACTCAACTTCTTGGCAGCATAACAATGCTTAATCTCTTTAAAATTTCAATAACCATTCAAACTTTGTTATAATGATCGAGCCTACAATTTATAAATTGATAGAGGCTCATCCTTGCCAATTTTCAATGAGTTACAATGAGGCAACAACTAGGAGCTTTTATTTTTTTATTGTTGTTTCCCTTTATATGTGTCTTAGATAGGGTTATAAGTATCCAATGTTAGGAATAAGGAACGGATTTCCTGCATTTTGAGGTCATAGTTGAGTGGAAAGTGGGATCTGTGTTAGTCAACTCGTTTTTTGACCTTAGAACATTATAAAATTCTAGTAAAGCCTCCCTTTAGGGAAAATGGAGAATTAACCTAGGGACTAACACATTTTTTCTGGTAGTTGGGAAGTGTTATACATTTTTTTGTATGTTTATGAGGTGTGTTACCCTGTAAAATAGGCTTGCAACTTAGGTATTTCTTCCAACCAAAGTGTCCTCCACTGAGCTGATGAGGAGTTCATTTTTTTGTATAACAGATGCCCCCTAAAGTTTGAGTTGAGATATGAATATGATGGCCGAAATAATTTATAAATTTAGTTGAAGAGAGATAATATTGGAGCTTCATGACTATGGGAGCTAGAAAGAAGCAACATATGAAAAAAATATAACAAAATGTCTTGAGTTGATAATTCCCATTTTGAGCAGTTGTATCATAGTGATTTCTCAAAAAGAGGTATGACTATCATGTCCACCAATAGGAACATTATGGAAGCTATGTCATAAAATGATCTGTCTAATGAGTTGTCTCCAAAAAAAATGTACGCAACTTGGGAGAGGAAACAAATATGAGTAATGTAAGCCTTTGCCCAAGGTCTTGGTCATTTCTTATCTGAAAAACATATCTCTTCACATGTGAATAAATGAATTCAAGTTGAACATGTGATAAATCATCTGACTACCAGTCCATGATGAAAATTTTCAACATACGCAAGGATTTCCATTGATAAGTATGATGGTCTCCAAGATACACAGTACAATGTAGTGACTGTGAGAAGGATATTGTCATAGAGCACTCATAGATTCCTTCGAATGGGAGGCATTGATGAAAAACCCCAATAAAATATAGGGTAACCTACCATTGAGGACCCCAAGTTCCATAGTATTGATATGTTTGTAGATCGTCTTTCTAGTTAAGATGTTGAAATTGAGAGGAAGAGATATGTAAAAGGTAGTAAATAAGGTGTCCTACATCAGTTGACATGAAATGGGACAAGCGTGATTATTTTGGAGCTAGATTAGAGAAATGGGGAAAATAGATGGAGGGAAGTTTTATGTATATGATATCATTGATGGTACATGAATTAGAGAGTACATAAATCCCTTGATCAATAAAAGGCATGAAATAAAGTCTACTAGGAAGCTTAGACTCAACAACACCAAGGAGTGTTAGGATACAAGGATGCAGGAACATCAAAGTATAAAGGTTAAACTCATACGATGGTATGGTTCGAGGAGAACCTGACAAAGAGAAATTTGTTGAGGGGGTGCCATGTTCAAGGGAGTGGAAAGCGTATTTCTACTAAGGGAGTCTCTTTATGTCCAATATTTTTCCCTCTGATTTGTTAGGAAATTAAATATTACAGAGCAATGAAACACATAAAACATGCGGAAAATACAAGCACACAAAACACATAAAACCAGAGAGACACAGATATATGTGGTTCACCCAGTTTGGGCTACGTCCACCCTGAACAGCCAGTCCTTCCTTTATATTATCCAACAAAAATGAAGAGACAAAACCTACAGCAGATCCACTGTAATATCCTATGTTCTCTCTCACAATCTCCCTCTCTGTTTCTCGCTCCGAGAATACACTCATAATACACACCCGCAATACAATGCCCTCATATATACAAGGGGGTTTCCTTCTAGGGAAAAAAACCCTAATCTAAACATAACTTCTATCGTCAGATCATTTGCCTAATGAACAACCCAGATTGACTAGAAATTACTATACTTTTACAAGGCAATTTTACATCTGTACCGCCCCCCCTAGACCCCCCACGACAACGATTAATTTCGGGTGGCGTTGCTGGCCCTTTTTAAGGTACAGGGGTCCAATGCTGTGATACAAAGTAAACAAGATAATCAGGCTCCACACCCAACATGATTAATTTTAACGGGTCTATAAAGGTAAACTCGGTAGTCTTTTCATATTTAGAGATTATGAAAAGATTGTAAAGACAAATCCAATGGGTACCTTTGTCATGGTTGATGCCCAGGTGTGACAAAAGGTTAATAGTATACCTGACATATTACATTTTTTCTAAGTTAGTCAATTAAGTCCAGATAAATTGATAAAGCTATGCTCAATAGACGTCTACCTCATTCTATTACGAGTACGAGGAGATGAAGTAGAATTGATCTTCTCCGTGAATTTTTAACGATTCATACAAAGAAACCTTATATGTATTTTTTAGTTTTTAGGGAGTGATACAAATATGTAAAGAATTTCTCAAATATTCCTTGTGGGAGTTTAGCGAACGAGAAGAAATAAACTTAAGAAAATTTTCAATTAAAGAGTGAGAAAAAGTACCAAAAAATAATATGCTAATATCTTCTTCATAAGATTTTTAATGAGCCTGAAGAAGTAACTCGTGGTTTTTTCAATTTTATGAGTGACAAAAAGTCCCTAAAAATAAGTTTCATATCTTCTTCATATAAGTTTAACGAGCCTGAGGAAGTAAAATTGAGGTTTTTTGAGTTAACGAGAAAGAAAAATTTTGTACAAATATTTCTTGGTCTTTTTCGTGTACGTTTAATGAGTCTAAAGAAGGAAACTCAAGGTTTTTTAGATTAATGAGTATGAAAAGTACCATATAAATAATTCTCGTAGCTTCTATATCTCATGCTCGTCAATAGAAGGGTATATGTTGGGAATTTCCTCATAAGACCAAGTGAACACATCACACAATTCTATAAGAAGGCAGGTTAAGCTTGCAATTTCCTCCGGACTGCAGTCATCTCTAGCCTGAATATTTTCCATGATAGATGTTTTGATCGAGATATCGATGAGGATTGTCTTTGAAATAGTGCCCAATTTTCTTTCTACATCCATAGTTTTGATATTTATATAAGCCAAAGGAACAATATTGGTCAGGTGAAAAGGCAGGATTTGTATAGATATCACATCTGAATAAGATATCAAAGTGTGCTGATGAGAACGATCCCAAGGGCACTCTTCTAAGGACATCATCTCTAAAATAGCTACATCTAAAGGTAGGACTTCATTAAGTTGATGGCTATAAGGATATTTGGTGGGAGAGTAAATGGTACCATTTTTTGAAACCAAAGAAGTGGAAGAATCATACTTAGATTGAATGGCTTGATAGCCCAATTCAACGAGTGGAAGAGAAATCTAATCTCCGTAGGAATCATTATCTGAAGGGCCTGGTAGGATCCATGAATCATTAGTGCCATTAGGTATGGCAGGGACCATTTAAACCATTAGTGGAACCTCGAGTGAGGAAAGAGTGAAACAACCTAAAAGGGAGAAACCCTTCAGAAGAATCGTACTGACAGTGACATAAGATTAAGGTATTTCACCTGCTAAGGGCATGATGTCATTGGGTAAAGGGGATTAATATGTGGTAAATAAGGATATTTGATCCACTGTGACTATTTTCCCATCCAAATGAAATAGGATGATTCCGAAGACAGATGACGAAATTTCATTTATTGCATAACACCATCTATGGCCCAAAAGCAAATTATAGTCAATATGACGATCCACACATTCGATATCCACCATTAACGTTTTCCCAATGAGAGTGATTGGATATATGGAAAGGTATTATTTCAAGATGAATTTGTGGCCATCAAATTGTTTAAGGGAATTTGGTGATGGAGGTAGAGTGGGGAAACCTAGGGTGAGACAACATGAATTGGACATTACATAGATCGAATCAGCTTCTTCAAAGATGGTTTGATGGATGGCTCTTCCTTTTGACAGAAATTTCACATGAAATGAAATATGATGGGAAAGACGAGGATTGCTTTTATCCATATAAATTTTTTATAGAATGGAATCATGAGCGTTAATTCCACCAATTGCGGAAAGAAAAGCTTTCCTTTGTGCTAGAAAAATTTGCAACAATTCAAGGGCATACATGGTTGTCAGTGTTGCCACCAAATATTCTACAATATATTATTTTTTTGAAGAACATAAAAAGGTATTGTGTTTCATACGATAAAGTGTCCCTTTGGGGGGATGAATCAAAAGGTCAAAAATGGGCCTTTTTATATGAATATTGTTAGGTGACGGTGGATTTGAAGTTGAGGAAGCTTCCTCAGCATTAGTGACAATATTTCCATAGGCTTTGGCTCACATTTGTCGATCAACCATTACAAAGGTGTAAATAGTTGACGATACTTCACCATATGAAGGAGGATGTGACCCACCATTTCCCCTTGATGGGGGTTGTGGTGGGTTTGATATGAGGTGTTGTTGTTGGTGGGTAGGGAAAGGATTTTTGAGGACTGCATGGGTATGAGAAATTTTATTGTGTGCAAGAACATTTGTTCATTCATGAAGGTGACGATAATTGTAAGTCATGTAATCCTTAGAAAATATCTTACAGGGGAACTTGAGACATTTATATTTCCTTTTTTTAGATTTTGTAGTTTCTTTCTGATTGGGATTATTCTATGTAAGAGGTTGTTCCTTAGAAAAAGAGGTATTTTTCTTGTTCTTCTTGTTCTTAGCACTGAGCTTTTGTGTATACTGCAAAAAGTTTACCACAATGATTGGAAGATATAAATGGGAATATTTCTGGCTAAGTTGTTTTACAACATCCCTAGAGGTTACGTCGATGAGGTCATCAAAATGCACTCTGGGTTGCTATGTAGCATGAGGGTTGAAATTTCAAGGGGCATGGGGGAGTAGATCATAAAGTGTGCCACATTGTGGGTATATCAAGTCTAGATGTTGGTAACAACGAATGGATTGGTCTTCCACGACCACACCAGCTAAGGAAAGATCCTTGGAAATAGGGGGAAGAAGTGACTTGTAGAACTAATTTGCTAATAGGTGATTCGGGATAGGGGCCTTGAGAACCCCCCTCCTACTTTTCCATTCATGGATATGATTGAAGATGTGGGTGGCGCTGTCGTGGCTCAAAGTGGTAAGTAGTTATGTTCTGGACTCATAGAGGATAGCAAGTTGTAAGTGTTTTAATAATTCGATTGCGAGGGAACCAAATGTAATGAATGAAAAACATGTAGCTAACTGACTGACACACATGGTAACTAATGTACCACTTTTCAATGTTGCCTATGAGGGTGTGGGGGAAGACTCTGAGTCGAATGATACACACCATAAAGTGTAGGTGGTGACATGTGTATCTAGGTCGTCCCCTTTTTTCCTTTCGAAGTTCAGAATATCTGCATATATCTTGTGTGGTATAGGAGGCCAATGTAATAAGAGATTTATGGGTTCATTAGTAAGATTATATAGATATGGGATATCTAGCATTTTAAAAAATGGCAGAGTTGTGGGTGTCCCTTAATCTTACCAAGGTGGTTTTGGGTGAGTTGAAGTACTTGGGAGTCCCCACATTAAGGTGTTTCCAAGAGGATACATGAGATTCATTGGATAAGAAATTCCTGGTTGTGGTGGTGTCGGAATTTAAGGTGGTGGTCTGTATGGGATATTATGCTTCGGGGAAAAAGATTGGTTTTCGCGAGGATAGTAATTTCCCCCTTGAGTCCATTGAGGTTGACGAATGGGTGCCCTAATGGATGCAGTGTAACTTGGTTGTGGGATGCTAAAACCGACATAGTTGGAAATTAGCACATGAATAACATCAAGATAGTGACCACTAGGAGGAGGAAATTCAATCAGCGATGAACCAGGTTTTTTATAGGTTGTTGGGATACTAAAATTCCCCCTACTAGTATATTCATGCTAGGAAGATTTCCCCAATGAATTTGAGCTTAGGTTTTTAAACATAGCAATGGGTTCCAACCAAGAGGGTTGTTGAAAGGGGCTAAGTTAGTAGCGCTACTAGGAGCAACAACCGGGGGTCTATGATTTGACATGAAAGGGGTGGGGACCAAGAGGTAATAGAATAAACTTATTACTGGTGTAAATAATTTTCTATGAATAGGTAGAATATGACTAGCAGGGTGACCAATCAATGGTGTATAACTAACAATAGTTGGGGGAATTAATTGTGCAACAAAATTTTCCACAAGATATCAAGACCCACTAGTCTCCATGTGAATATTGGATGTGGGAATAGATGAAGACATGACATGTACACGTGCCACCTGGAGTAACACTGGTCCAGAAGGATCGATAAGGGGAACATTTTAAGGAGGTACTACTCCTTCATTAAATAAGTCCTCAAGAAATATGGTCTCTTGGGAAGTGTTATGTGATTCAGTGTTAGACAGTAGAGGTTGATTTCTCGATGAGGGAGAATATGGATCACCAAGGCTCAATATTTTTTCCATGGTTAGTGGATTAATACATATTTGTCGTTGAGATAGACGATGAGGGTCGAATGTTGCCACAGAAAAATATGTTCTATTGAAAAAAAATAAAGTGATATTTTTATAGTTTCATTGATAACAAAACAACACCTAAAAATAAAAAAAATACTCTAAAAGACAATAAACAAGCAGCCCAAGGATATAACTCTATTTGAAAACCACCACTCACTATAGATGAAACACAGTATCACAATGTCTAAAAGGGAGAGATGACCAAATATATTATTACGTTTACTCCTAAGTTGTGCTCGAACCTCATATTAAGGGGCCAGGTACTCTCATGAAGGTGCGTAGGTTCATCATTTTAGGTACCAAGGTAGCTCACCCTAATCACCTTGTTTTCGTACCTCAAATATAGCCACTAAGGTTACATCAAATCATAGACACCTCCAAGGGGGGACATTGTCATGGAAAATATGTTGTATAGGCACGACACCTGAGTCGATGTATCAGCTCCAATATCTTCGAGTGGATCCCCAATATACTGAATACCCATTGTAAATGAAATCAAATTTGGGAAACCATCTCTCACACTCCAATTTTGTCTCGTGCTTAACTTCTTTTTTATGAAAATAGTCTTGGATGTTATGGGTGCAAAAACATTTTACTCTCTTTAATGACACTAGTTTTCAGTTTCGTGCTCTTGGGAAGTTTACTCACCACTCACTTACCCAATATACTAGCTTAAACTAATCTATGTGTATGCTCAAAAAAGATTTGTTGATTACTGTTATTATGTGTTTGCTTTTATGTGACCTTGTATTAGTTTCTTCAAATGGGATGTTCACGTGTGGAGTTTGATGTGACTCGAACACAATCCATGGAAGAAAAATGCTTTACCTTTTTCATTTGATGAAAGAGATTATTACAAGGAGAGGTTATCTATACATAATTTTAGTAATGCACATCCAAAATGCAGTCCAAACACATACAAAAAATGCAGACATACAATTCTCTCTAAAAACTAACCCAATATATACAAAATCAAACCAGCTAAAATAAAAAAGCTAAATAAAATTTTGTTTTAATTTTTTTCTAAACAACAAATTCACTTAATATATTTTCCTACAAAGAAAAATGATAATACAAAAAGGAAACCAAACACAATGCACAGTTTTATAAGAAATACTAATGATTTTTCCATGAGACTGGGGAGCAATATAATTCCCTGGATTGCACATTTAGGGTGCATTACCGAGACAGAGGCTGCAAAAAGGGTCAGTTAGGGTCTAATCAAAATTTGTGAACAACAGAGGTGGTTTGGAAGCATACTGGGCGGTAATAATGGGAACAAAGAATAATAGTAAGGAATGGAGAGAAAGAGAGTTCTGGGAACTGAAATATCACAATCGGGAACTAAGTAGTAGTCCCTAGTGAAGTCTTCTTTTCTGCTATATGTTTATTGCATGGGTGATTTTTGATGAAATACATGGGTGCTTCACTCAATAAAACTCTAAAATATCACGTGCGATCATAGAATATAAAAAAATACCCTTAATTTGAGTACATATTGGAAAATACCCCTAAAAATCATATTATTTAACCCCCTACCAATTTAACCCAATACACCTTCCCAATTTAAAAAGCCTCTAATTTCAATATTTATTGTAGGTATCCATTTTTTTATTAACATTTTTTTTGCCCATTTATATTTTCTCATTAACTTTGAGCTCGATTTTTTATACCTGCCAATATAAAAACCCTTTATCCCTTATATATCCCCCAATATATTATGTCATTTTTCCCTCATTATATATCCCCCAATATGAACCCACGTGCTATGGTATTGCTCTTGCAGTCAAGCCCCTATGGTGAAATACCCTCTTGAGTCTTCCAAGGACACAAGGAAGACTATTTGTGATTGAAAAACCAAGGGGATAATAGTTACCTTAGTCCTTCATGTAGCCCACCTAGAGATCTCAGTGTGGCAGAGTGGAAGACCTCTCTACCAGCTCCCATATTATAACTTGCACATAAACAAGACATATTGTAATCTTGATAGCATATGAACCTTGAAAATAAAAGAATTAATATAGAGGAGAATATAACATACCATGCATCTAATATACTTATCAAGTGTGTCATTGAACCAACATGCAAAGAAATACAATCTCAACATCATCAAGTAGACAAAACGGAAACAAATCTACGTTATCTGATAGAAAAAGGATTATTACAACCATTTTGGCTAAATAAATACTCCTATAGTCCTTCATCCCCACTCCCTCTTTCTCTCTAACTTCTTTGAAACATAAAAATTATTGAGCTCTTCAAATTTTTGACAACTATTAGACCTTCGTTACAATGACCGAGCCTCCAATTTATAGATCGAGAGAGGCTCATAATTTCCAATTCCTTGAAGAGTTCCAATGAGGCAATAGCTAGGAAATTTCCTTGCTTTATTGTTGTTTCTTTTCCCATGTGTCTTAGATAGGAGTACAAATATCCCAAGTGAGGATTGAGGCATAGGTTTCCTACTTTTTGAGTTGGCAGTTGAGTGGAAAGTGGGATGTGAATCATTAAACTCATGTTTTGACCTCCAAAACTTATGGAAATATATTAACGCTTCGCTTTAGGAAAAAAATCGTTAACGTAAGGAATAACGCTTTCTTCTGAAAGTTTGGAAGTGTTATATCTCCTTTATATTTTTTCTGGGGTGCATTACCTTGAAAGATTGGCTTGCGGCTTAGGTATTTCTTCCAACTAAAGTGTCCTTCTCCTTTGAGTTGATGAGGCGGTCATTTTGTTTTATAATATATACTAAGGAGATGTGTGAGGGAAGAGGAGGTATTTGGCATCCTCTCTCCATGCGTTGATGGAAATTTTGGAGGCGACTTTGTTACTAAGAGGAAAACTTTAAAATTTGTACAAGCAAGTTCGTACTGTCTCATGTTACATCGATATGTAAGGAGGTACACCACTAGGTGTGATCAGTGACAAAGGATGGTAAGCCCACACCTAAGGATAAAATTCCCCTACAAACTAAACTAACTCTAGAGCAATTTGATAAGTGGGGCATATATTTCATTGGGCCCATTGATCCCCCATTGGGAAAGAAGAAGTATATCATTATCTGCACTGATTACCTACCTAAATGGGCTGATACAAAGGAAGTTAAGGCAAAAAATGAGTAGAAGGTGGTTGAGTTTCTGAGGGATAACATCTTCTACAATTTTGGTTTTGCAAGAGTATTGGTCACTGATCAAGGAACAAAATTCACATAAAATATGATCAAATATCTCATGAGGAAGCTCCACATCAAGGATGGGAAATCCAATTCCTATCACCCTCAGGAAAATGGGAAAGTGGAGTTCAGAATTACAGAATGGAGAAAATTTTGACCATGGTTGTTAGCAACAATATAATGGATTAGGTAGACAAACTTGTAGAATCCACTTGGGCCTACAACATCACCTTGAACACTACCACTGGATTTACTCCATTCGAGCTATTCTATGGGAAAAGGGGCCTGCTATCCATTGAATTTGAATACAATACCTTAAGGATGGAGTCTCAATTAGACTTGGAATTCATTGTAGAACAAAAACATATAACTCTCCAACTGAATGGTTTAGGTGAATTCAAGCTGCAATATCTGCTGCAAATTGAGGTAACATAGCTACAAAGTAATGTTTGGCATGACAAACAAATTAGGGAGAAGAGATGTGAGGAAGGTGTTTGGGACCTACTGTATGATTCCAGATTCAAAGATTTCAATGGAAATTTAATGAAAATATGGTAGGGTCCCTATATAGTGGAAATTTTTCATGAGAATGGGTTTTTCCAAATCAGAACAATTTATGAGGAAGGTATTCCCTTATTTGTCAATGGCTACATGTTGTTGTTGTATAAAAGAACCTTTTCCAAGGAATATTTTATTAGTTTAATAAAAAAATAATTGAATGTGATTGGGAGGCTCACATCCCTCAATCCATAAAGCTTCCAAAAAAAGGAAAAAATAAAATTGAAGGACCAAGATGAAAACCTCCATGAGGCATTTAAGGCCATATCTACAGTTGAAAATGTCTGTGAGGAAACCCAAGAGAAAAAGGAAAAAATGAAAGAAAAGAAAAACAATAATACAAAAGTAAGTAAAATAATATGAAAATATCCCTAGGTTAAAATATCGTCTAAGGCGCCTAGGGTAGGCATGCGGGTTGAAAACTTGTCTAGAGGAAGTGTGCATGTCGCAAAAAAAGACAAAAAATAAGACACAAGGAAGGAGTCCTTGCATCAAATTTTCTAACATTTCTCTTTTGCATGAAACAAGATAGTCAAAACAAAAATGTTTAAAGAACATGTTCCACAGACATTTCCTCCATATTTCCCAACCATTCATTGCATTTTCATCATCTTCCTCCACCTCTCTACCTCTCTCCAACATCTAGCCACAAATTGAACCATGTTTTGCCTCATTTTCGAAGTTCTATATGATTGTCCTAAACTGCTACACTGTAGCCCTGAATTTCTATAAGATATACATAAAATCCTACAAGAGGGAGATCCATTTGGAAAATGGGTCCTTTTACCCACCACTTCGTGGGTGATATATCTAGGAGAATGTTTTCTCCATGATGGACCTCAATCAAAAACCAACATCCCCTTGCAGCCTTTTTCTAGCTTGTTGTGCCTTTTTCCACACGTTGAGGGACCCATGTGGTCCCTCGCCTATATTTAGTGATCATATGTTTGATGGTAGGCCTACTGAATATAAAGGTATGTCTTTTCATTTGGTAATTTAGTATTGGGTTTACTTATCGTGGATACTTCTAGGCATGCATTTATTGGGCGATTTGTTAGAAAATTATATATTATAGAGTAATGAAACACGTAAAATATGCGGAAAACATAAGCACACAAGACACATAAAATGAGAGAGACACATATATACATGGTTCACCCAGTTTGGGCCACATCCACCCCGAACAACCAGTCCTTCCTTTCTATTATCCAGCAAAATGAAGAGACACAGCCTAAAGTAGATCCGCTGTAATATCCTCTATTCTCTCTTACATACTCCTTATCTGTTTCTCACTCTGTGAATCCACATACAATACACATCCATAATAAAATACCCTCATACAAGCGAGGGGTTGCCTTCCAGGGCAAAAAAACCTAAACTAAACATAACTTCTACCGTCAGATAATCTACCTAATGAACGACCTAGATTGACTAGAAATTACTATACTTTTACAAGGCAATTTTACATCTGTTTTTAGCTTCGGGGGCATTGCCCCCGAAACCCCCCACCAGGGGGGGGGGGGGCTCCATAAAGTCATAGCTGCCCCTCCTAGACCCCCCAGGCAACGTTTAATTTTGGGTGGCATTTCCGCCCGATTAAGGTACAGGGGTCCAATGCTGTGATACAAAATAAACAAGATAATAAGGCTCCACACCCCACATGATTTGGCGGAAAGAGTGGGCTTAGTTTTTTTTTTGACCCCTTGATCTCTTTTGGTGCTACCCCTACATCTTAGTCCTGTGGGATCTTCTTTATTAACCATTTGTTTTAGGGTGGTACTACTTAGGAAACCCCAACTTTGGGTGCATGGTCCTACTCATTTATCTGCATATGATACTTCCCTTTCATTCACTATACTGTCATTCATCATCTCTCCAACCTCAGTCCACATAGCCCCCATGGGTCAACATATGGTCATCCTCCCTATCCCCTTTCCCCCACCTTGGTTCAACCCTTAAATTATGCATGAGAGGTTGAAGCATCTAAAAGAAAAAGGAAAAGAATAATTTCCCACACTCAATAGGTAATTGTACCACAAAATGTAGAAGATGGCAGGGACAAAAAATAATTATCACATTGTCAAAATCCAATACATGATCTATGCCGCATACCCATGGCCTTCATCCTAGTTCCATATGTCGTAGATGAGCTTCATTTGTCATTCATGGACCAATGATTGTCCCAAACTGTGGAGGCTAATGAGAAACCTTACCTTAAAGGGGTAATCAATGTGATATTTGACATATCATGCTATTATCCTTGAGCCTAAAGTAATTAATTAAAGAAAATTCATAAAAGGAAAAAGGAATATAAATAAAGGTGGAAAAATCAATGTCGGCACACCTCATGTACCATGATTGCTTCCTCCTACACATTATATACCCTGGTGTGGGATTACCCTTATCTGGAGGTCCCTTTGCCCTGATATGTGGCCTAGGATTTCCCCTCCCATTCCCTACTTCATTTCACTTGTTTATCACTTAGCACCCACATTCAAAGGATGTACCATGGACTTGCTATCCCCTTTAAGGGTTGAAACGACTTAATAAGGTATATGGCAAGCACACTTTGGAGCATGAAGACACTACCACATGCCATGTCCCATTATTAAAGGGCATGCCATTTTTAAGTGCCCACTTTGTTAACCATGATTTGTAAGCTCTTTTACACAATTACTCTAATGACTGGTTATATTGGAAGCCTAAGGGACACATTGGATCTTATACAATATTGCAGGAGGTTTCTATTTTGGTTTCATCTCTCTATAAAAGGTCTTAACCCCCAAAGGGATACATTGGCACATATAGAGTGTGAATATATATCCATGGGCCCCCACAACAATATACAACACTTCAGGACTCCCCATCATTGTTCAGAGAGTGCTAGCGATCCATTTTTTGGATGATGATGATGTGCTTGGTACACTATGCTCAGTAGGCCCCATATGAGCCCCAAACTATTGGAAGGTGTCCCAAGACTTTTACGATGTCATGGTAGCATTCATTCCATCACTCGAGCCCTTTTAGAGGATTTACAAGAATCTTCGATTCATATCGAGACCCATGGGGTCATTTAGGTACCCCAACACCCAATGAGTGCACCATGGGTATACTAATTGGAGAAAAATGGGCCACCACCTTGTCCATCATATTTTGAGGTTTTTATTCCTCATTATGGAAATTTATGATATTATTATGCCTTTGGAGGGCCCCACGACATGTACATATTATTATTTGTCCCCTTGAGAGGCTTATTTTTCCATTTATGAGCTACTTTGGTGGGCTTGTCACCAATAGGGGTTTTATTTGCACATTATTTTATTATTAGGGGCTAATGTAGGCTCGGAGGCTAATCCTAACTCCTAAAATGGGTATAATTGATGTTAGTTGGATTCATTTCTATAATCACTTCACTTGGGATCTCTCTATATTTAGAGAACTTCACATTTTTTATTAGAGGATTATTTTAGATAAATGGATGAACTTTGGTGTATGGATTGGGACCATTTCTATCTCGGAGCTTAACTTTTCTCTAATGTGATGCTAGTTGGATACACTCTCTAGCAATGTAACTGAATTGTTATGATATATTTTTGTTGATGCATACTGTTCAAATTTTCTATAATTAGGGATACTTGTTGCAAGATATAAATGTGGAATTAAGTTTATGTTTAGCTCGTTTAATGTATGGGCCATCGTTAGATGAATGGAATATCCCAAAGGTTGTATTACCTTGCAATATTTTCATGAAGTATAAATGCTTTAATGTCACTTTTATTCTTTTTCACATAACATTAGGCCAAGTTGAATTTCCAGGCCCCCTTGATCAAGAAATTAAATTCTCAATCATAATCATCCTTGAATCCATATATCCAAGGGAAGGTGGCACTAGTTGCTCAAAAATGTGGTCATCTTCCCCTTTCTTTTTCACTTTTTTCTGCTTTTCCCTGCATCTATCATAGATAAGTCACATAGGGCATCAATTTCCTGTGAATTCACTGATAGGAAAAATATTATCTGCTAGCTTATACTACAATAGTGGATCCCCTCCCTCTCCTTTGAACTTGAGGCAATTCCAATGGTGGAATCTCCAAGAATCCCAATCCCTAGCTCTAGAACCATGTTTTTACTAAGACCCAATGATTCATCCTAGTAGGGTCAATTTGAAATTTTGAAGAAAAATTTATTGTTTGATACTTTCCTCTCACCTTGTCAAGGATAGGAACATCAGTGGTTGTCGTGTTCCATCCCCGAACCTCACTTGGGTCTACTCGGTGCCATATAGTCCCGATTTATATCAAAGACTAATCATTAAGGGATTTATGGAAAACTAAGCTCATATAGGATTTTAAGGATCATGAAGTACCTCTGCAAGTTGTATCCTTCTCGCTTATCTTCACTCCTTCTCCCTTGGAAGGGAAGTCCCTTGCTTAAAGAGCAAGAAAAAACCATTTCTTCACCTTCTCATTAGGAAAGGTTTATTGGGATCACTTCATACTTATACATTGAGATATCTTTCATAACTACCTTCCCAAAAGAGTCATGACTCCTCCCACCATTGAAATTATGTAAAGAGTAGGGAATCTTAACTAGGTGACAACGGGCTAAGCCTCTACAGTTTCCCTTAGCCTAGAAATTTCCCTATTAGGAGCCCCTTTAGGCGCCATGTTGTTTTTAGTGGCGACATTTCTGGCGTCATTTCCAGGGACCTGAAACATGTTTTTTTTCCCAATATAACATAATGACATAACATTATGAGTGACTCCATTATAATAATGAAGCTATAGTTCTTCATTGAACTTTAAGGTAAATTATTTTAGGGTGAAGCAAGTATTTTTCTAGGCATATTCAAATTCACCCTGGCGACTCCTACATATTATTAATGCATATCTCAAATAGGTATTTTTTCTTTGATAAATTTCCCTCTTTGGACATCGTTATCATCCCTGGGAGCCCTAATCATCTTGAATAAAGGATGGTTTGTCATGTGCATGTGTTTCATGGTGACCCACTCTCCACAACTTACCATGTATAAAAATTTAAAGCACATACCTCAAGAGAGAAAGTGGTTCACGAAGATGTCCTTATGCTATTGTTCATGGGATATCTGGGTGGTCATAACTCATGGTTACATGATCATGAACCTAAGAGAATATCATCTATTCGGGATTTCATAGATGCATTTATTACTCACTTTCAGGTATACGGTATACTAAGCATCCAAGAATAAGCCTTCATTGAGCGTCCTCAAGACATTGAGAGTCCAAGTAGTGATAAGGTAGACAATTCCTCCTATGGTCCACATGATGAAAAGGATGATTTTGAGAACACATGTATTGGGAGGGATAATATATGGAAGGTGAAGTTGAGACTAACCATACCTTTCTCAAGGATATTAATTTTGATGATTCTCCTTTTGAGAACCTTGATGAAGGTGATCCGATTATCCCCTTAGAGGATGACATTGGAAATTAATTCCACATTGAAAAGGGGAAATGGAAAATTGTTGGTCCTTAATTTGATTGTTCTCCCATTTACGACAACAACAAGGATGGTGAGGATGACATTATTTCTCCCTTTCTCTTGGGCACTATTTAAGATGACATATCCATTGGTACTATTGCGAACGAGAATATTTATTTTCCTTTCATAAAGAGTGGCAATGGGAAGTGATCAATTTTATTTTTAGGAGAGATCCAATATTTGATACTAAGGAAAGTGAGAGGGCTCCTACATCTCTGAAGTATGATTCTATGTTCAAATCACTTTAGGCTTTAGAGTATGATGTTAGGGAAGAAAAACCCGTTGAATGCAATACTTCCTTCTCCCTTTTTCCTATTGGTCATCATTTTGATTCTTCATTAAGTGATTCCCTCACCTCCTGTCACATGATCCAACATGGAAATAATCTCTTTCCCCCTTCCAAGCATAGTGTCAAGGATGAGCCCCTCATTTATTATACTTTATCTACTTCAACACCCCATTAGGATAATGATTAATTTGTAATATCCCCATTTAAGTGTCATCCTCATGGGAAAAATGATTTTGTTTCTCCATCTCATCATTATCCCTATCCTAATAATCATCACCCTATGGAAGCCATAAAATATGACATAAATTGTAAAGACCATCATAGAAATAATATGCTTGAGATTTCCATTCATCAAAATTTTATGAGCCTAATCATTGACATCTCTATATTCTGGTTAGAGGAAAGGATCACATGGACTTGATTACAACCTTTTCTTACCTCTTCTTACATAATCATCCATCTGTGGGCATCCTGTTCCTCTACCTCCCACCAGCCTTATCATCCATGTGAGTATGTCCACATTCACTTTCACATTTTCTACATGGGTAGTCATATAGCTTGGTATATTTCTGTTAGTTTGATGATATGTTGGTTGCACTACATTTATGATTATAGTTAGTATTATTTTCGTACCATATGCATGTCAAGGTAGGATGCATTGCATGTTGGTTTTCTGTATTAGAACTAATCAAATATGATATATTTCATGATATATTAGATATATTTAGATAAAAATTTCATATTTTATTACTTTTTTTATTTTATCAGCTAACATTAAGCATGGGTGATCATAGCACACTATGAAAAGCATGTTTCCTCGTGGCCTTGATATTTTACGTGTAGATAACAAGTATAAAGTGACCAAGATATTTTCGGAGTTCTCGTGACCTCCTATTCGAGTGCCCTTTCCCCCTTCTTCGAGAGATCACGTCCTAGTTGGAGCGAGATGTTACCCACCATTTCGTGGCTGATATACCTAGAAGAAATGCTTCTCCATGATTGACATCATCTAGCAACCAACAACCCCTTGCATCCTCCTTGTAGATCGTTGTGCCATTTCTGCACCACCTAGCCCATCCATTGGTCCCTCACCCATCAGTATTGATCATATATTTTAAGGTGGCCATCCAAAATCTAAAGGTATGTCTTGTCATTTGGTAATTGATTATTGAGCTTACTTATAATGGATACTTCTGGGCATGGATTGATGGGGAAATTTGGCGGAATTAGTGGGTTTAGTTTGTGCTCTTATGCCCTTGATATTTTTTGGTATTACCCTTGCATATTAGTCCTATGGGATATCCTTCATTTACCATTTATTTATAAGGTGGTACTACATGTGAAACCTTGAATTTGGCTTTGTGGTCCCACTCCTTTATTCACATATGTTACTCCCCTTCCACTCACTATACCTCGTTCATGATTTCTCCCACCTGGTTCCACATAGCCCCCATGGGTCCACATAGGTTCAACATCCCTATCCCCTTTCCCCCGCCTTGGGTCGGGTCTAGAATGATGCCTCATAGCTTTAAGTAGCTAAAATAAAAATAAAAAGCATAATTGACCACATTTAATAGGAAATTGTGCCACAAAATGAAAAATATGGTTGGGACAAAAAATAATAAGCACGTTCACAAAAGCCTATACATGAGCTTTTCCCCATACCCATGGCCATCACCCTATTTCCATAGGCCCTGTATGAGCTTAATTTGTCATTTAGGAACCCATGATTGTCCCAATCCCTGGAGGGCAATGAAAAACCCTAACTTAAAGGGGTATCCACTACTATAATCAACAGATCATACTCTTGTCCTTGAGACCCGAGTAGTTGATTAAAGAAAATTCATAAAACGAAAATGAAATATAAATAAGTGTGGAAAAATGTGTAGGGTATATTCCTCCTACACATTATATACCCTATAGTGGGCTACCCCTTACCTAGTTACCCATATGCCTTGATATGTATCCTAGGATTTACCCTCTCATTCCATACTCCATCTCACTTATTCATGACTTGCCACCACAATTCAATGTATGTACGGTGGACTTCCTATTCCTTTTAAGGGTTGAAACCACTTAATAAGGTACATGGCTAACCCACTTTCAAGGATGGAGACTATTGAGGTATAAAAGGTGTCTTTTGAATGCCTATTTATCCTAAATTAATTATCAATCCATGTACAATTTTTTATTTCAAGAGTGTACTCTGTCTGAGGCTGCAATTCAATCTAAGAGTAATGCCTTGCAATATGTAGTACAGTGTTGTAAATACAAGAGTAAACGGATTCTTGGAAAAGAAATCTAACTTCAATGACATGAACTTAAATTCTTTGAAACCCAATCATTCACTCAGTAAACATCAGTCAAGGATGTAGTAATGATAACTCTTTCATTTAGAAACCGATTGAATTAAAATCAAATGAAAACAAGATAATCAATCTAACAATGAAGGTAGCAATAACTAGATGTCCTTTACAGTTGATGACCTCACATTAAAACAACTAAATGAAAATGGAAATTAAACTAAATCATTAATGCTGCTAATGAAAGTAAACTAGGCAAGTTCTCAAAAGCAAAACCAAACTCTTTGTAGACTGTAAACTAATGAATTGAAATGGACAGGAAATCTGGAATTGAATAGCAATGTAAATGAAGAGCAAACTCTAACTAGAAGAATTGAACAACAAAATCTATTAAGCTGCACATCCCGTCGAAAACAAACTCTCTTAATTAGCAATCTAAAATGAACATCGATCAAACAAAACAAAAAAATGGAACAGCAACTAAAAAAGAACATCAAATACTGAAGAGCAAAGATCTATTAAAGCATAACAAGATAAATGATACAGGAATTAAGATTCTTGTTAGAATGGAACAACAATGTAATTATTCAATGTAACACACCGATATCAATAGAAAATTAAACAATAAACTAATTAACATGAAAATTTTAATAAAAGAAAATACAAACTGTCACATAATGATAATTGAAAGATAATAATACAGATGGTAAGTGGTTCCATTAAGGCCGGGTCCTTTGCCGCTAGTGGAGCACTGCCGAGCTACTCCAGAGTTAAGTGATGGAATGGTAAATAAATCATGTATTAATCATTCATAACATCGTTTAGAAACAGTCGTACTCTGTTTTAATTAATAAGAGTCGATGAACAATTCTGAAAATTACAACAGGAAAATCTCTCCCTAATGGCAATACATGTTGTCCTTTTATAATCAGAAAGAGAAGAAAGTAAATAGTAAATGTGATCCCTCATAACAATATTGTATTTTCCCCAACAACTTGATCAGCAAGAAAATATATTTTCATCAATCATTCAATAGGAACAAGTCAAATTTGGTATTGCAACTAGAAGAACTTGGAAAACGGTCACAATAGCGAATTCGGGAAAATCGTCCTCAGAGAACCTTCCGTTTTGCTTAATATGGGCCGAATTTGGGCAAGCCGTTATTTTCTAAAGTTAATTCATTCCATTCTAGACAAAACCCATGTTTTGGATTTTCCAAATGCTTCTCCATTTGCCCATAATTTCCAACGCAAAATTGTCACTTCTTATTCCAGCGAATTTCTGAGTTGGAATGTTGAATGATGTGCTGGAGATCAAATCTGCAATCTGGAAAATATCTTGGAGGCTAATGTGGTGAGTGATGTTACAAAAAAATTATTAATAAACCATCATTGATAAAATCATGCATAATAATCATCAATTTATTAAAAAGAAAGGAGAAGAAATAATATTTATCCATAAGAGCATAAATAATCATAAAATGGAATTATACGATAAATTATGATAAATAACATGATAAAGAAGAGTAGAAATGGATGAAATAGGTATTAAAAAGTGATAATAATAATGACATATTAGCGGCCCAACACACCCCCAAACTGAATATATTGCACACCCTCATGCAACCTAGAACTGAATATATTGCATGTCCTCATGCAACCCAAAGACAAAACCCATGTGTTAACCAAGAAAAAGAAATTTTCATCCCAACTTATGAAATGGATGGAACAAATGATTTTTTTTCCGCAAACAATGAATATTCAATTTTAGCAATCTTGATGAACACGTAACAATTTTTACAGTTGACTTTCAACTATATGTATATGAAGTTGCAGAAAAATGTGATATAAGTAACAACAAACTTCATTAACCATTTTCTCAAAAATTAGATCGTTTTGATGCATGGATCATGAGATATAAACAAAATGGATGTAGATGATAGCGCATAATTTTCAAAATTTTATGAACTAATTTAGCGTGAAATTATCTGGATTTGTGTATTTTAATGATTCGTCTTTGTTATCTAAAAATCAAAATAATTCAGTTCATAGCTTTAAAGATATATGCAAATCAATTTCTTCACTGTATAAAAATGAAATTGTATGCATTAAACAAGAAAGGAAGTTGAAAACATCCATCATGTGTAGCAATTCCTCCCCCAAACTGAAGAGTTAGCATGTTCTCATGCAAGGCTAGAAAACAAAGAGAGGTGGTTACTACAGTCTGTTGAAATCTATGCTTGGTGTAAAACAACATGGAATAAGGGAGGTGTTGAGAATGAATAAGAATATCAATGGATGATAAAGAATATTACTGACATGGTCATAAGAAAGAAATGAAGGAAAGAAACACTCCCCCAAACTGAAAGATGATATGTCTCTGAAAAATGGGAATTGATAAATATGTGGAATGAATGATGATAAATAATGCTGAATGGATTTTCATGAAATTCTCCAAAATTCGTAATAAATCAGAAAATTATGCTAATATACCTCAAGTGTTACCTCCAAAAAGAAAATGTGGAATGACATGTAGGAACTGGCATTTGTTGAAGCTGATGTAGGCTAAGCAGATACTGAAAGTGGTGCAAAAGGTGGAAGCCATGCAAGCACATCATGTCTGAAGAATTGTGCGCGTTCGCAAGTTGCATGAGCCTTTGCTGCTAGTTGCAATAGTGTGGTCATACTGCGAATATAATTTCCACTACATACTGGTTTTACTCTTGTAAACAAATCAAGATTCTACATGCAATTTTCTTGAATCCACAGTGTTGATTTTGAAGAGAAACAAATAAGATGTATGCCAAAAGTTCAATTAGAAAATATTCTGTAGAAATGTAGTATGAATATTGGGATTTGACCCACATGCAGGCATATTTAAAAGGCATCCGTGCCCCCCCTGAAATATGATAGGTTGCCCTCAACCAACAAATAGAAGAGCAATGTACTGCACAACAATTGTATGGCATGGAAAGGCATACATTCTTATGATATGATCAACAAATTATCGCATTACTGAAATTAATACATATTTTGAAATCATGAGTAGATATGGAAATGTTTATGTAATTATTCGAAAATAAGGGAAAATGACAGCTGATGTGAAAAAAAGTACTTATGTGGTCATTATCCACATAAACCATTATGACCGATTTATAAATAAATTTCATGCATAAGAGGTTTCGAACAAATGGTTTAGGAGCATACTCTCATTTGATATTAGATAAATATATAAGAAAAGGGTATATCATTATTATTGATTTGTGAAAAATATGACTCCAATACCATCAGCAGAGCTTTGTTGCCCACAGGTGTCTATAACATTGACAAAGTTGCTTTCTCACCCTTGGAACCATTATCCTTTATTTATGCCTTGGAAAGTGTTGTGTGATGTCATGATGGAGGGCACTATGCTAGCTTGGGAAGTAGATGAATCACAATGCCATTCACCAAAAATGAGTGAAAGGTGGGTAGGCCGGCTCATGATGAGACCTCATGTTCCAAGGATTTTTAATTTTTCTGAGTTATCCATTGGATCATATCCCTAGTGTGGTGGCCATAATGGGAATGCCACTTGACTGCTCCCTTATGATCATGGTAGGTTAGCTCTTGATGAGACTCCCTATCCTCCATCTGCCATATCATAGAATTGCTCGTAATCATATAGATATTTTTTCTTCTTTTTTTATGTACCACTTCCCTATTTATGTATACAGGATGGTTCAACACTCCTTAAGAGTAGGGATGGTGGAATAAAGTCTGAACATCTCAATAGAGAAAGTATGTTCTTATTCTTATTCAATAAAAAAAAAATCAAAGAGAGTTATGAAGATTTATGGAAGAAAGAACATGATAAAGATAACCGATCATATTAATTTTAGTGAAAATAAAGACAACAAAGTGATATAGATGGTTGCGTCCTTTCCTTTTCTTATCACTACAAAAAAATTTCTTGAACACTACAATTTCTCTTGATTTTATGATTTTTGTAACCTCTAATTTTTGTGTCCTTACATAAATTGTATGTTTTCCTTTAAAAGAGTCATGAAGAATTCACAAAAATCCTCAAAATGTTGTTCTAAAACAAGAAAAATGCACTAAAAACGTGTTGTTCCTTAGATAGAACAGTTGTTGTTCGTTAAGAGGAATAGCAAAAACAATCTGAGAAAATGTTGTTCCTTTTGAAAGGAATAGCAGAAACAATTGGAAAAAAGATGTTGTTCCTTTTGAAAGGAACAACAAAAACAATCTGTGGAAATTTTGTTCCTTTGAAAAGGGACAGCAAAAATAGTCGGCAAAAAAAACATGTTATTCCTTTTGAAAGGACCAGCAAAAACAAGTGGAAAAAGTGTTGTTCCTTTTGAAAAGAACAACAAAATTGTTGTTCCTTTTGAAAGGAACAACAAAAATAATTAACGGAAATGTTGTTCCTTTTGAAAGGAACAACAAAAAGAAACACACAAACACACTATTTCTTAAGAGGAACAACTGTTGTTCCTTAAGAGGAACACCAAACAAATATAAGCACGCAATATTTTTGTTCCTTAAGAGGGACGACTATTGTTCCTTAAGAGGAACAACAGTTGTTCCTTAAGAGGAACAACATGAAAAATAAAGGCACACAAAAAAGTGTTGTTCCTTATAGGGAACAACAAAGAAAATGCACGTAGAAATTGCTGTAGGGAATAGTAAAGGAAAAAAAATAGAGAAAAAATAAAACTAATGTACAATCCATTATCAAGCAAATCCAATCAAATAGAAAGACAAATTTATGTACAGGCTTGAAGAAAAAGTAATTTTTTACAGAATTGGTTCTGCCGAAGAATTGCCTTCTGAAATTCGCATGGTGGGGTCCTTATTGTTCAATTTCCAATGGAGCGGAAACTACAATTTGAAGGGATCAACACCTGAAACACAAAAAAATAAATGAATTCAGAAAAGAAACACCACTTTATTAGGTTAGAACAACTATGATGTTATTTCTTAAGGGAATATCAATCTGTTAATGGAAAAAAATGATATTTTTGAAAAATGTTTTCGCAGCAGTGACATGAATCTTCAAATGGAAACAATTTCTTCAATTTTTCTGTTATGAATCTGTTAAATAATGAACTAGATGAAATGCCCTTGTTTTACTAAAATTTCTTTCAAGAATTTCTCATCCATAAATTGACCTTCTTTATTCTCCTAAGACCTGCAAAAAAACGAGTGTCTACTTGTAATAAAACATTAAATCATGGAGAAAGAGAGGTGATTGGGCTCCCCTAATCCAAGAACTATGAAAAAAAAAACAAGTAGCTACTCTGCAAAACAAATCCATAGAAAAATAAAACAAATTGTATTTGTCACCTGCGGGAGAGTAATGGTCCACCATACTAACCAACAGTGTTTTAATCATACCTTATTTGTTTTTCGTCCAATTTGAGTGATTCCAAAGATAAATGAGAGCTAATTCAAATTTGTATCTCCAATAGAAATAGGTTTTAAGAATTCAATGCTATAATATGTCAATTTTACTTAGAACGACCTGCATAATAGAGTCATTTTTTATTTTCCAGCTCAGACCAACAGTTGATATTTCAAGCATAAATTATTCGCTTGATGACGGATTTAGTTGATTCAAATTGGAAATGAAATTATATTCATTTATTTATATCCAATAGACACAGGTTTTGAAGACAAGAAGAATTATGGGTCAAATACGCTAGTGAACAACCGAGAAAATAAAGTTTCAAAAGTGCTGATTTATGATAAGCAGTCAATATTTTGGTCCTAAATTCTTCATACAATATCAAAATAAAGTGATTAAAATTGAATTGTAAACTAGATTCATATAGGAATATACGATAGAAACAGGTTTTAAAAATATAGTCATTTAGGCCTCCAAAAAATGACTGTCCCAACTCTATTCCTGAGCTGCCTACTAGATGCCCTGTCAATGTTTTGGTTATAAGTTTTTCATTTCAAATCCAAATTGAGTGATTCAAACTGGGTTGAAAAGTAGACATCAAGGGCTACTTAGGATAGAATTTTTTTTTTAAATTATTCACTTTTTTTCCCTCAAAACATGACTGTCCTAGCTCTATTTTCAAAAATTTCATCAAGCCCGCAAGCCAAAAATATGATATTCAAAAACATTTTCGATATTGGTGATAAAAATGAATATAAGTGTTTGTGGAATTTATGTTTTCAATATAATGCATATACATACACAAATAAATTAAAATATTTATCATCGATGTTGATTTCGACAGTGTGTTGCAACAAAAACAACTATTTTTACAAAAAATAAAAAATAAAAATGTGTTTATTTTATTTCGTTATTTATTTTATTTTTCACTAGTCTACTCTGATTTTGAAAATGAATATGATTACGTATAATAGTATTTTCAGTGTAACAATTTTTTAAATAAGGCTTCTATTATGTACATACCCAAATTTCAAAAATGCATGTTAATAAAAATTAGGGTATGAGGAGCCAACTTCCCTTGAAAATATGGTGCCAAAAATTGTTGAAGCAAGGAGTGATGCTGCAAAAAAATGGAGTGAAACCAATCTTCAATATATCCCTTACTTTCTTGATTTCCCATAACCATCATATCATGAAGTTCTTGAGTGTTTAAAATGTCTTGTTGATGCAGGCTAGAAGAAACCTCATTTTTTTCCATAACCTCTACAATTTTTGGATTTGATACATTCTGAATCTCAGTATATTTTTTCTCCAATGGTGCATATGAGATAGAATGCGTGGGAAGGGTGGGAAAATTTTGCAGTTCAATAGTGTAAGCATGTTGTATTGATTTGTTATGGTGAGGGTGTGGAATGAGTTGAGCAGGAAATTGTGTAGGGAATGGAGCATTTTGATGATGTAGTTGATTGGATTGAATGAATGATTTTGATAGGCAAGAAAGATGTTATGGAAGAGCTGGAAGATGTGTTTGTGCTACAAGATGAGGGAGAGAAGTCATGAAATCATAAGATGAACCATGCCAAACTTGTAGACAAGATTAGTGCTAGTTATATTGAGATTGGCATAGCTGTCCTAACATATGAATATTCCATAATGGATTATGCAAGTAAGAGAATGGAGATAAAGTTTTTTGAACCATACCTATAGGCCACAATTTCCATGGTTTTGACCCTGTTGCAGCTTCCTCATCTCTTTGATATGCTACTTCCATCCCAGATAAGGAAGAGTGAGTATCTATGGGATTTTGCTTTTGGTAATGAGGGAAAAACACTTCATCAAATTCTTGATTTTTCTGAGCCTGCAAAGTATTCAATTGTGAATTTAGAGAGCTAGTAAAATCATATTTAAAATTTTCAAATAAAACATTGATTTAAGCTCTTATGTCTCTTGTTCTTGTAGTAATTTTGGAAAAGAAAGAAGAAACTTATCTAGAATTATTACCAGCCTTGGAAATTCCTCTTGAATACATTATACAAAATTCACAGACATCATCATATGATAACTGAAAAACATCACCTTTTCCTATCATATTTAAGAGTTCTAAAAAATCATCTTTGATTCTTTTAAGAAGGAGTGTTTTCAAGATCTCCTTTTCCGAAAGCTTATGCTTTGGTTTTTGAAGGTTATATTAAAATCGCTCTACATAGTCCTCCAAGATTTCATCTTTCCCTTGTATCATACTCAAAATATCTTCATTGGATTTGTATTAGTCTTTGTACTTCTTCAAGAATATGTTCTTCATGTCCTTCCATGTTTGGATGCAGTTCCCACCTAGGCTCATGAACCATTAGAGAGCTGCTCCTTTTAGAGTAAGAGGAAACACTTTCAACCTTTGATCATTAGTATAATAATCATATCCTATACAAATTATTTCAAACTCAAATAAGAATGTGTCTAGTTCTTCATTTGTCAAACCGTGAAAATTTGGTAGAGACGATGGGGGAGTTATGTGTATTTGTGTCACTCCTCCAAGATCTTTGATAGGGAATTCAAAAGTTGCAATGTAAGTAATTTCTTACCATAATAGAAGATGTTTTTCATATGTTTCTTTGAGGATCCTCCTTCAAATGTTCCTGTCAATTGGTTGGTGAAATGGGTGGTGCTTACTTCACCACTTGAGTGGAATTACAGGATTGTTTCAAAAAATCTACCTCTAAAATTCCTACTTCAATTCCTACCTTAAATTTCACTCAATTCTGTTGTGAAGCGGGGCAATGAATGAGTATGTTCCTCGCTCGATAAGTAGGTCCTTACATTCCGTTTTTAATGCCCAATTATTCCCCAGCAGAAAAAAAATCAAATATGCATCACTCTTTCTAAATGGCATACACTCTCCCCGGCAATGGCGCCAAAATGTTGAGGTATAAAAGGTGTCTATTGAATGCCTATTTATGCTACATTAATTATCAATCTAGTTATGATTTTTTATTTCAAGAGTGTACTTTGCCTGAGGCTGCAATTCAATCTAAGAGTAATGCCTTGCAATATGTAGTACAGTGTTATAAATACAAAAGTAAACAGATGCTTGGAAAAGAAATCTGAATACAATGACATGAACTTAAATGATTTGAAATCCAATCATTCACTCAGTAAACATTAGTCAAGGATGCAGTAATGATAACTCTTTCCTTTAGAAACTGATGGAATTAAAATCAAATGAAAAAAAGATAATCAATCTGAGAACGAAGGTAGCAATAACCAAATGTCCTTTACAGTGGATGATCTCGCATTAAAACAACTAAATGAAAATGGAAATTAAACTAAATCATTAATGCTACTAATGAAAGTAAACTAGGCAAGTTCTCAAAAGTAAAAACAAACTCTTTGCATACTGTAAACTAATGAATTGAAATGGACAGGAAATCTGGAATTGAACATCAATGTAAATGAACAACAAACTCTAACTAGAAGAATTGAACATCAATTTCTATTAAGCAGTGTATCCTGTCGATAACAAACTCTCTTGATTAGCAATATGAAATGAACAGCGATCAAACGAAATAGAAAAATGGAACAACAACTAAAATAGAACATCAAATATTGAATAAAAAAGCTTTGTTAAAGCATAACAATATAAATGATACAGGAATTAAGATCCTTGTTAGAATAGAACAACAATGCAATTTGTCAATGTAACACACTAATATCAATAGAAAATTAAACAGTAAAATAATTAACTTGCAAACTATAATAAAATCAAATACAAACTGTCACACAACGATAATTGAAATATAATAATACAGATGGCAAGTGGATCCATCAGGGCCGAGCCCTTTACCGCTAGTGGAGCACTGCCGAGCTACTCCAGAGTCAAGTGATGGAATGGCAACTAAATCATGTATTAATCATTCATAACATCATTTACAAACAGTCGTACTCTGTTTTAATTAACAAGAGTCGATGAACAATTCTGAAAATTACAACAGGAAAATCTCTCCCTAATGGCAATACATGCTCTCCTTTTATAATTAGAAAGAGGAGAAAGTAAATAGTAAATCTGATCCCTCATAACAAGATTGTATTGTCCCCAACAACTTGATTAGTAAGAAAGGATATTTCCATCAATCATTCAACAGGAACAAGTCAAATTTGGTATTGCAACTGGAAGAATTTGGAAAACGGCCACAACAACGAATCTGGGAAAATCGTCCTCAGAGAACCTTCCGTTTCTCTTAATACAGGCCGAATTTGGCCAAACTGTTCTCAATTAAAGTTAATTCGGTCCGTTTTGGGAAAAAATCATGTTTCAGATTTTCTAGATCCTTCTCCATTTTCCCAGAATGTCCAACGCAAAACTGTCACTTCTTATTCTAGCGAATTTCTGAGTTGGAATATTGAATGATGTGCTGGAGATCAAATCTGCAATCTGGAAAATATCTTGGAGGCTAAAATGGTGAGTGATGTTACAACAAATTTATTTATAAACCATCATTGATAAAATCATGCATAATAATCATCAATATATTAAAAATAAAGGAGAAGAAATAATATTTATCCATAAGAGCATAAATAATCATAAAATGGAATTATATGATAAATTATGATAAATGACATGATAAAGAAGAGTAACAATGACATATTAGCAGCCCAACAGAGACACTAGTACATGCCAAAGCCTACTACGAATGGGTGTGCCATTGTGAAGTTCTCACTTTGTTATCCATGATTTGTAAGATCTTTTACACAGTTACTCTAATGACTAGTTTTACTGGAATCCTAGGGGACACATTGAATCTTTTACATGATTACAAGTGGTTTCCACTTGGGTTTGGTCTCCCTATATGGGTCCCTCACTCCCATAAGGATACATTGGAAGATATAGGGTGTGCATAGAGATCCATGGGCCTCTACAACAATAGAAAACACTCCACAGATCCCCATCGATGTTCACAGATAGCTAGAAACGCACTTTTTGGATGATAATGATGTGCTTAACACACTATTACCAACAGGCCCCACAACATCCACAAAATATTAGTAGGTGTCCCTATACTTGTACAATGTGATGGGAGAATTCATTTCATCACTTGAGCCCTTGTATAGGATCTACATGTATCTTTGATTCATGTTCATATCCCAGGGGTAATTTAGGTGCCCCCACACCCACTGAGAGCACCATAAGTCTACTACTTGGCGAACAAGGGGCCACCCCCTTGTCCCTTATATTTTTAGGAATTTATTCCTCATTATGGCACTTTAGGATATTATTATTCCTTTGGAGGGCTCCATGACATGTACTTACTATTATTTTACCTCTTGAGAGGCTTATTTTTGCATTTATGAGCTATTTTGTTGGGCTTGTCACCAATAGGGGTTTTATTTTCACATTATTTTATTATTAGGGGCTAATGTAGGATCATATGCTAATTTAAATCCTAAAATATGTATAAATTGATGTTAATTGGATTCATTTATATCATCACTTCACTTGGGATCTCTCTATCTTTAGAGAACTTTACATTTCTTCTTAGAGGATTATTTTGGATAAATGGATGAATTTTGATATATGGATTTGGTCCATTTCTACCTTGGACCTTCATCTTATGAAAATGTGATTGTAGTTCAATGTACTATTTAATAATGTAAGTGAATTTTGATGATATACTTTTGTTGTTTCATACTGTTGAACTCCACTATAATTAGGGCTAGTTGCTACATGACTGGGATGTGGAATTAAGTTTCTATTTAGCTCATTTAATGTATGTGCCATTATTATATGAATGAAATTTTATAGAGATTTTTTATTTCCATAATATTTCACTATTTTTACGAACTATATATGTTTTAAGGTCACTTTTCTTCTTTTTCCCTTAACATTGGACGAAGTTGACTTTCTAAGCCTCCTTGATCAAGAAACCATATTCTCAATCATAATAATCTTTGACTCCATATCACCAAGGGAAATAGGCATTGGTCCCTAAAAAATGTGGTCATTTCACCTTTATTTTTCACCTTTTTCCCATTTTCCCTAGGTCTACCACTGATAGGTCACATAGGACATCAATTTCCTTTGAATTCACCCATAAGAAAACTTTGATCTCCTGGAGGGTACTACATTGGCTGCTTCCCTCCCTCTCCTCTAAATTTTAGACAATTACAACTCTGGAATATTTGAGAATCCCCAGCCCTTGTTCTAGGTCAATGTTTTTCCTATGAATCCCCAAGGCTTGACCCTGGTAGGATGAATTTGACATTTTGATGAAAAATATCTTGCCTGATCATTTTCTCTCACCTTGTCCTAGAGAGGAACATCATTGGTTGTTATATTCCATACCTGAACCTGGTTTGAGTCCACTTGGTCCCATATAGTTCCGTTTTCTATGAAAGACTAATCATTTTGGGCTATTTTGGAAACCAAGTCCATATAGGATTTTAGGGATTTTGAAGTACCACTTCAAGTTTTATCCTTTACACTTATCCTCACCCCTTCTCCCTTGGAAGGAAATTTCCTTGCTTAGAGAGCAAGAAAGCACCATTTCTTCTCCTTCCTCTCGGGAAAGGGTTACTGGGATAACTTCATAGTTATCCATTGAAATATACTTTATAATGGTCTTCCTAAAAACATCAGGACTACTCCCATTGGTGAAAGTTTGTAAAGAGAAGGGAATCATAGTTGTGGTGATTGTGGGTTAAGCCTCCACCATTTCCCTTAGTCCAGTTGTTTCCTATTAGGAACCCCTTTAGGTCCCCTCGTGGTTTGAGTGGTAACAAGGCCCAAAAGGTGATTTTTTCCTTGGGAAATGTTGGGAGTGTTTCAACAAAAATACTTCATCACTCATCCACTCCATTTAGCTAAATTCATCCTCAAAATTCTACATATACTATACATTAAAAAAATGCAAACAAATGAATTTTCCTTCACCTTTTTTACCACCCTATGATGATTCTAATGTTACCCCTATACCCCCTATGATTTTTCCTAATACCCGAATTCAATACGAGGTATTGAGGGGGATCTTAGTGACGTCTACAAGATACAGCTCCAGGGTAGAAAACCCAAGAACCCTAAGTCATCATGAGGCCATTTCTGAAGCTTATAAATTTCACACCATACCTCAAGATTATATGTGAGGTCATCTATCCACTCCAACAACAACAGATTGAACACTTGAAGGAGACCTCCATGGAGGAAATATTTCATCAGTCGACTACATCATCATGTTGTTAAGACCTATGGAGAAGTAAAAAAGGAAATTTAGTACCTCTAGAGCCTAATTAATCAATCAACATCTCAGCAAGAACCTGCATGGATATCCAACACTTCCACATCATAGGTAGGCTCAAGCATGACAAGCCTCAACTCTTCCCTATGGACATGATGGAAATATTATGTTTAGTGATCAAGAAAGGAGTTTTTTCAGGCTCAAGGTGCCCACTAAATGTGGACACCTTGTATTAATGAACTACAATTCACTCAACCACCCATGCAACATGTAAAATGAAAATCAAGTGGGGTGATAATTACGAGGAGTGGGGGAAACGATTAAAAAAATAAATTTGTGTAAGAGGAAACTCACCAAAGCTATCTCAGCTATTACCACAAAAGGGAATAAAAATATAAGGCTCGGTTCCACTTGCACAATTTCTTATTTATTGAAAAAAATTGCAGATACCCATTAAGGTACTAAAGGAAGAGCTAGATGATACTAGACTCTACCTAAGGTGCCACTGAACTACTACAGGATGAGTTTTCAGGCGATACATGATGTAATATTCCTAAATTAGCACACAGCTAATCGTAATATTAAATTTTGTTTTTTTCTCTTAGTTAGAGAAATAAGAGGGTATTGAGACCCATAAATCACCTTAGTAGGAATAAAAGACACCCCTAATGTGAAAGGAGGTCATCTAAAATTTGGATTGAAGTCCCTTAGGTGTGAAAAAGGGATGGAGTATGAAGACTAGGTCAACGTTGACCAAATCAAACAACGTTGGTATGGAAGAAGTGGCATTCATGCAAGGAAGACACAAATTTTGAGGGAGATTGCATGCATGGAAATAGTGGCGTTAATGAGTGAGGCCCATGGTGAGGAATCTCACCATGAATATAAGGAAGATGATGACAGTCATTATGGTTATGTTTTATATTATTATTTTGTATATGATATGATTAGACTTGTGCTCTCTTCAGTTCTTTAGCTAAGATTGCAATGCTGTTTAGCACAGGGTGTTCCTGGTCGGGAATCCCATATATCTCCTTTAGAAGCCTCTTGTAAGAGTATTGCACTACAATTTACACTATCTGGCACTAGGCCAAGGTCATCATTGTTCTACAGCACAATTTTTGTAGAGAGTTGTGTTGTGCTGGAGGGTGCAACAGTGAAGGGTTGAGAAACCCAACATCTGAGTTTTTTCTGCAGTGGAGGGAGTAGCCCTTCATCTGGAAGGCTCGTAAGGGAGATTTTTTAGCCTTATTTCATCATCCAACACCAGGCTAAGGTCCTACTATCAGTTACAATGCGGTTTTCTGAAGGAACTATATTATTTTAGTGTGCAGTTGTAGTAGAGGGTTTGGAGCCCTAGTTGGGGGAGATAGATTTGTAGTAAGGGGATCAGCCTCTCATTTGGAGAATCTACAAGAGGATTTTTCAGAAATTTCCAGATCAGATCAGCCACTTCCTATCATATATCTATTTTCAGAGGTTATTCAGCACTAGGACCATATTTGTATCTTCTGCACTTTTGTGTATTTTAGGAAACCCCTTCTGGGTTATCTTGGAAATGTGCTTTGGAGCTTAGATCTCTACTCTTGGAATTATTTGAGCCATATAACATCAGATCTATGTTTTTAGATTTCCCCATAGCAATTATACCTATTAAAACTGCACTATCATAGCCTTGGGCATTATTGTGTAGAAGTTGTCTTCATATTTCATGTACATGTTTCCTCGAGTCTTTTTTTGCCTAACTTGAGTGATATTTTCCTCAAGAACTTGTATACATTTTGATGCTATGGTTTTAATATGATGGATATATGATCTTCTTATATATTGTGTGTTGATTTATCATCACTATTTCCATTATTGTGTTAAAATATTGTTTCTTTCCCATTGGGGAATATTACACATGAGGTGTTGTAGGAGGGTATGAATCGCTATAGGAGCATAGAAAAGGAGCTACAAATATGAATTAACGAGAGAGATGGAGTTAAAACAACTAGAAAATTTCCTCAAACCTTCATGCACATGAAAGATTCATCTTACAAAGGGTAAGGGCCCTCCTCCTTCTCTAAATTTCATACACTAGCATGCATAATTTAGGTTAAATCAATTGTACTATAGCAACCATTGTGCAGTAATTCCCTTTAAAAATTTATCATATAAGAAGGAAATTTAGGGACAAAGAATTTTTTTTATAGTAAAAATTATTATCCTTCTCCTCTTCTGTAAAATGAGTACTTGCCACTATCTCTGCATCCAAGACTTATCTGAGGAAAATATTGAAAATACACATGATAACCTATATAATGAGTAGTAGGAGAAATGGTAGGATTTTTCAACATAAGGGAGCCCACAGACACAAATAGAATGCATGAACATCCCATTGTTATGGAAATTTTTCCAAGACATGAATGGATAGGATTCTTTGAGAAATTAAATCGATATGATGACAATATAACTCAGGAATTTTCCATGGCCCTCACTTGTTAGGGAATAAATAGTGCCACTACTATTGTTACAAGACTTTCCATCCCCTTGAATGAAAAATATATAAGCATAGTAACCAACCTACCCTTAGGATTTTGGTGGAGCAAGGAGGATAAGGCAGTAGGTGTTATATCCAAAAAAATTCTTCCTCCATAAACAAGATGAAAATGGAGTGAGAAGACAGAGGCTCCCTTAGCGTTCAGCTGAATTGGATTACCACATCCTTAAATACATATCCTGTGAGGGGATATTGATCATTGTGTATTCCTATCACTTCACAATGCTCCATGAGTTAAGGTTCCAGACAGAGTTACCAATTCAAAAGAGATTAAGTGTTCCCCATTTCCTCCTACAATCCATCATTGAAATGATCTAGAAGGTGAGGGAAGATAAAAACCAACACATTTCACATCATGTGATAATCAAGCACAATTTCATGGATGTCTTAAGCTACCTAAGGAACCTTGTGTTGTTGACTTACTTTATAGACGTGGACATGTATGTTTGCATTGAGACAAAAAAACTAGCACCTCCACATAATAAGAATAAACACCATCCTCCATTGCTCAGGGGTTGGGAAGAGAAGGAAGAAGAGGTGGATAAATAATAAACAAAGGAAAGAGAGGGATATAAACAAAGAGCATAGGATGAGAACCCTGAGGATCCCTCCCAAACTCAAAGGACAAAAATACAGGGGAAACAAATAAGTTTCTCACCAAGAAACATAGATCATGAGGTGGCTATCACATTGGCCACACTTGGCACACCAATCAAGCCCAAAAGAAGGAAGCCAAGGAAACACCTCATGTACTTTAAAAAAATGAAGAGCACCAAGATAAGTCAAGGGAAGCCTAAACCTCATTCAAATTTCCATATCACCATTGGTGAATAAACTAGAAATTTACCTCTCCCAAAGCCAAGAGTATACCACATGTGCCACCCATAGGGAGCCCCACCACTAGATAAATCACATCTAATAGGCTCAAAGAAAAATATTCCGTGTTACAAGAAAAAACAAAGGAACTATAGGAGGAAACAAAAGAGCTATAGGAGAAATAAGGACTACTATAAGAGAAACAAGGATGACTACATGAGCAACATGAGATGGTACAAGAAGAATAAGTCACATCAAAAGGAAAATAGGAAGGTTTCCAAGAACTCCGGATGCCTAATCAACAAACTAACCTTGACTATTCTTACAAATTTTTCAAGGGAGGTGGGATTATACCTGAGAAGTTTGATATACAACTCTCCTTTGAGTTGGAAAAGGAAAGAGGAAGAACTCATAAATGGATGTAAATTGCAAGATCCAAAAAGGTTGAATATGTGGGCCTCATGGAGGAAAAAGTAAATAAAATAAGCATGGAAGTAAAAAAAAATAAGGATACAAGTGTTAGTCATGAAGAAGAACATATAAAAAAAGAACAAAAGGCTAAGAGAGTAGCCACACGAAAAAGAGGTACAACTTGCCATTGTGGAATGTTCATCCATTAAAGCCACGCAATGCAGAAAACCATCCAAATCATTTGTCACCTTCCACAGAGATTAGTGGTTGCAATTTCAAATAAATACTTTAGCATAGTATGGCTCTTTACCTTTAAAGTACTAGAAAAATTTCATTGAATTTTTCAAAAGGGAAAGTATTGACGATAGAGATAAATTGGTTGAGTTTTACATGCCCAAGATGATACTCACAAACATGAACTTTTGGGAATCCAACTGAAGGTTATGGGAATTAAAAATAATGGAATTAACCTCTTGGTTAACCCATGAGGAAACATGATATGAATAAGTAAAGAGGGTGGAGAAAAATAAGAGAGGGATCCATTATACATAAGAGTATAATTAGTGATTCCTAATGCTATCATTAGTAACCACAATCTCATCTCCGTTGATCTTGAATTGGCACCTTGGTACTTGGAAGCCCAAGAAAAACTGTCCTCCATTTTTATGACACCTTTAGGATGTTGGGGAAAGAAATTTTGTAGGTTTTCAAATGAATATGGAATTCCTTGCCTCACAATCTGCAAACTGGAGAGTATCACTCTCAAAAAATACTAAGGAACGCATTGGAGAGAACCCCACTATACAAAATAAGCATGCAAAGGTTGAAGATCAATTGGATAGGACTCAAAATAATTCCTCCCTTAATTTTGGGCCATAGGAGACAAGAAAACGGGAAGAAGGGGAAAAGGAATGGATACATATAGAAGGAAATCCAGGTTTCTATCGAGAGGAAGGAACACCATCTGAGATGACTTGGGATATTAGAGAGACCACCAAGGTGATTAATGAACTTCACATCAGTGACTGATTTTACGAAAGGGTGATAAATACCTTTAGTAGGTGGGTGATGATGGGTCCCATCATGAAGTATATTTTAAAGTCCATTGTGCTATTCTCCATCCCTTAAATCTCTCATTTTCTCAAATTAATTCACATTTTTAGCCATAATATGCTTAGTAGAAGACTAAAGGTTTATTTTCATATTGCATGGCCTAATGTGATTATTATGAAGGATAAAAATACTTTTTAGAGATATTTACTATGCATGGGCTTCGTGGAGACATCTAGAGAGAATATAGGGGGCTTGTCTACTTCATTAACTCTCCAACTTGGATTGGGATAAAACATTCCCCACAAAAAACAAGAATTCACTAGCCATAAAGGATCTCTAGAGCATGTGAACATCAAAGGGAACCAAATCCACAAATTTCGAGGTTTTGGAGGGGTGCACTCCTCTTTTTAAGGGAGCTTCCCATTAGCTAATTTTTTTATATATAAATTTCCCTAAATCCTCATTAGTATTTAAATTTTCGTAGAATATAGGATTACTTACTGAGAGCATCATGCTTGATACTGTTATATTCATCTTTCATATTACTTATGTGACTATTATATTTTTTCAATGATACGTTCCTTGTTGGCTTGCATCTGAGTTAGATTTAGAGGGTTGAAACCCTTAGGTTTTGGCCCAACCTAGAGGCTTTAGTCCCTATATTGTATTCTTTCTTTTTTATTTTTCAATTCATCGAAATTATTTTCTTGTTCAAGTAGGAATTACATTAGAAAAAATTGCGGTTGTAGGTTTTCCTATCACCTCTCTTGTGGGAATAGTCGTTGGAAGATCTACAACAGCAAGCCAAAATTATGTTTTTATGATTTATTTGAAATTTTTAAGTGTTGGATGGTAATATTTTTTCATGCTTAGTTTCTACAACTTAGAAGATACTAGCATAGATTTAGAAATTAGAGTTTTTTTGTAGGGTCGAGTAGCTTTTAATAAAATTAAACTCATATTTTCCATTCTAATTTATTTTGTTGTAATATTAATCATTTCATGCATATGCTCCATCAGTCTAGAGGAATCGTTGTTGACTTTCACGGGTGGGCACACTCTTCCACATCCAGATATATCATTTTTTTTTCAATTTAATTTTCTTAAACTGCTTACATAGATTATCGACTGGAGTTATTAAACTTGTGAAGTACAGGTGCACTATATATTATAGACACCATTTTTATTAAATCAAATTATTAGTGTGCATTACTGAGTTATTGGAAATCAAATTATTAGTTTTTAATTCCTATCTTACTCTCTAAATGAAATGAAATTAACACATTTAATCATAATTAAGTTCCTAAAATATCCTCTTTCTTTCTAATGAAATTTGAAATTCTCTTCATGCTTCCAAAATGAAACTAAAATAAAAACTGACAATATCACATTAAATGAAGAAAAAATTAACCAATCTATTGGAACATGAATTTAATTTGTACAAGCATAAATAACCATCTAATACTCTAGCAATCCTTTGCATAAAAAAGAAAATGGAATTGACTTCAAGTTTTAAAATGAAAACCACATATCTACCATTATCCTTTACTCATGCTATGAAATTAAATGATGAAATGAAGCTACAAAAATATCACTCATACTATGGAATTAAATTCTTTGAAATGAAACTATGAAGAATCGATCATGATTTGAAACAAAAAATGAAAATAAATAACTCATCCTCTTAAATTCAGACTGCAGTTAAATTTATCATTTTTTCAAATGATGCTGCAATGAAACTACAAACAAATATATTATGCTCTGAAATCGAAACTTGGAAATGGAAATGAAAATGAATAGAATACAGTTAGCACTGTAACTTAGCAATTAAAAAGGAACAGTTAATAAAATATTGCTACTGCTATATAATTGGAATAAAAAATACGACATGTAAGTATACAAAAAAAACGATAAAAGAAAGTTATAAAAAATGTAAAATCTTCAGTGATTGCAGTAACCCTCCAAAAACAGGCAGTCTCAAAGCTTCAAATGAATAGTTAGCTATGAATCAAAAGTAAAAGTACATCTTCATTAAATAGGATAAAAGTATAGTTCCGAAAATTACAGTGGAATACATAGAAGTTAACCTCCCCCTCCTTTTTTTCAATGGATTGTTTATATAGGGGTTACAATGTAACTTCATGAAGATTCATATGGCTAAATATCATAACTGAATGGACACCCAGTTTCCATGAATTTGATGAAACACATTCCATTCCAACCTCTATTTGCTTGACTAGGCATTTATTGACACATGAGTGCACTGTTTGCTCACGTAACCTTAAAAATAGGCCTCTAAAGAACCTGAAATATATCCCAAATTGTAACGAATTCGGGAAAAGTGCTCACTAAGAACTTGATTGGACCCATTCTAAACAAAACCATTGTTTTCGATTTCCGTGATTTTCTTTGATTTTCTCATAAAGAACATTTGAAGTTGACTCGTCAGAATGCCTACATTTTTCCCTTTATCTTTGCCTCCACATGTGTGTGTTAGGTGGAGTTTGACCAATAAAAATCATTACTAGAGCTTCTAAAAGCAATTTTTATGTGTCATATTTCATTCTAGTGTGGTGCTACTACCTCAAACATGGATGTAGCTATGGAAACTCGAAAAAGTTTCAAAAAATTGAACTTTCTAAACTGTCATTAGTTAAAACAATGCAAAATTATTCTTAATCTACTAAAAATAAATTAATATGATGTTAATTAACCACTTATACATATAGATACGCATCATGAACAATTATGGTAAGAATTGTGGCAAGTGAGTGAAATGGTGCAATGGATGGTTGGAAGTAATGGCTTAATGAATGACAAAGACAAGTGAAAATGATGACAAATTAGTGATGCAACATATCCCCCAGATAGAGATGTTTGCATGTCTTTATGCAAATTGAATCCTGAAAATGAACTCATATACCTATTTTCTTTACAAGGTTGTCCCATTTCATTCTTGGAGAGTGTTGCTTTAAAAGATGTTGGTTAATCTTATCAATGCATTTCTTCTTATATCACGTGTCCTTTCTCCTTGCTAACATCATGAGAGAATGAACCTTGAGAATTGCTTGATTTCTTCCAGAAAATAAATATTTTTTTTAACACTTTATTGAAGTCCAAACCAAGTTTCATCTGCATGGAATAAATCTAATTTCGAGCACCCACTTCTTTGATGCCTAAACCTGAAAGTTGAAAGTTTCAATGGAAAAGGAGCTATCAAAGAAAATAAAATCTGAATGCATTGTGAAATAGGGTATCAATGCCGTCTACTTGAGTTTTGATGAATATGTGTTGAATATGTAAAGAAAAGAAAGAATTTTATGTTGTTGCTAAACTCCTGTTGGATTTTATTTATGATATGAAAAGAACCTGCTGCCAATTTGTTTTACCTTGTGCTCAACTTTTGTTCTTGTTTGCTGCATATATGCTTGTAAGCTAGCATCCTTGTGATATCATACTCATAGAGAAATAAAATTGATACAAATGTGAAGACCACAAAATTATTATCTTTGACCTTTAGGATTAAACCCAATTTTGTTTTTATCTCCCTCTATGATACTTCATTTTACTAACATATTGTTGTGAAAAATACAAAGCCCTTTGAGAGTCAAATTCTAACTTGAACCTAGCTCTTAAGCACATCATATTCAAATTTCCAAACTCTAGTAAATTGATATCAAATTTCAAACTCAGGGACTATAAGACATTGATGATGACTTCTACCATGGATCACTGTCATGCTAAGATTTCATACTCATGATATTTGCTTGATGACTTTTGAATATATTGCACACTATTTCCTGATAATAAGGATTTTCGAAAGGGAATGAATTTGGTATGATGGATAGATCAATGAATGAAAATATTGTTGAGTGGTTAATTCAATGATAAAAAAGTTCAATAATGGAGAAGATGGATTGCATGAATAGTAATTGAAGTGGTTATTTTTCACATTTTCCTAAATTTTTAATAAATAAAAAAGTCTTATGCACATTTTTACCTTAATTTTACCTTTTGAAGAACTTGAAATGTTGAGCATGAGTTGTAGGTGTTGATTTGGCTCAGGTATGTTGCACCATCACTTTGACCTTGCACCACAAAATCTACCATTTTCATGTAGCAGATTTGTTTTTATAACTTACCTCAGGTGGCACATCATATTATCTTGAATTTTTTTTGAGGATGTTACCCTTAGTTTTATGCATATTCCGACAAAATATCTTTGCCAATGGGTGCACATACCCCGATAAAATTTAGAAATGGTTGTAGGTGAAAGAGACCAATCTCTTTAAAAATACACACTGGAATTTCTTCAAATTTTATTCATTTAAGTACCATATCTCAATGAATTTACCATAAAATTTTTAGGACCAACAGGTGCACGCTTTGCAATATATGGTCAAATCAATTTCTACCATGTTTCACCCTTCACATTGCCCAACGTTGCAACAAAAACATATGCGACAAACTCATTTTAACGCCAAATTGAGTGCCTCAAAAGGTAAATGGTGTATTTTTACCTTTTATACTTAAACATGCCTTCAGAATCCCATTTTGATGAAGAAACGATGATGTTGTGAAAAAATACCAAAATCTACCGTAATTTGTCCACAATGATGGAAAATGAAAATCCACCTTAAAAGTCCACAGAAAAGTCTTGGAAAATTGGACTTTTTTGGAAATTTTCCTCTGTATTCCTCAATTTATCATATTATGAGAAAGACAAGAAGCTCATAATTTTTTTATTTATACTCCAACATATTGCAATATTTGTTCCAAAACATCCTTTGGAACAAGTTGCTACAACAAAATCAGGTTGTTACAACAACAATTGTAGAAACTGCAACTTTCCATCGTTGTTGCAAAAAATGTCAATTTTTTCAAAAAGTTTTTTTAAAGTGTGTTGTAGCCCCTACAACATCCTCCAAAAAAGACCACCATTTCAAATTTTTGGAGCCCCTTAAAACTAAAGAGAAGCTACTAAGTCGCCAAGTCGCCAAGTCGCAAAGTTAAACAGTTGATGAAAACCGCGACCTATCGACCTTGCGACCCCGCGACCTCAGGTCGCCAGGTCGCAAGGTCGCAAATCTCCAAATTTAACGAAAAATGCGACCCAGTGACCCAGCGACCCCGGGTCGCCAAGTCGCTAGGTCGCCAGGTCGCATTTATCCAATTTTCATGAAAAGCGCGACCCAGCGACCTTGCGACCCAGCGACCCCAGGTCGCCAGGTCGCAAGGTCGCAAGGTCGCAAAACTTCGAAACTAATCAACTTGCAACCCAGCGACCCACATTTATTGCTCGCACGTGCGACTTTCTATATAAGGGAGGTCGCAGGTCGCATTTTACACATTCAGCGATTTGTAAGAAAATGCCTCTGACAGCTCAACTGGCGTGTTTTTCCCGGGTAAGTTGCCATTTCTTCCTGTTGTTTCCATTTTGATGCAGTTCTTACCAAACCCATCTCCCCTTAGGCCTTTAAATTGCCAGTTGCCTGAGCTTTTGTAATTTTTTGGTGTTTTGTGAAACTGTTTGCTCCACAAATTCCTGAACCTCACCACTTTTCTAATTCAAACCCTCATGGCCTTGTCCCTTACTCATGAAATCATGCCACAGCTCCGCCTGGACCCAGCTAACCTGTAAATCCTCAAGAGGAGGGAGAAAAGGAGGTTCATGGCCGCGCGCACGCAAACCCCCCCGGCAAGCCATATTGCGACCTGCGACCCAGCGACCTAGTCGCGAGGTCGCAGAGTCGCATTTTCTCCAAATTCTGGGATTTGCGACCCAGCGACCCAGCGACCTAGTCGCGAGGTCGCCAGGTCGCATCTTCCAAATTTTCTAGAAATCTGCGACCTAGCGACCCAGCGACCTGGTCGCGAGGTCGCGAGGTCGCGCTTGAACTTTTTGCAATCCACGACCCAGTAGCCCAGTTTTGCATGTGGCACAGCTAAATTTCATCACTAAATTGTAACTAGTTTTTATCACCATGTCATTCTTATCGTGGGATTCCTTTATGAATTTGACAGGTGAAATTCAAGAAGACATAGAGTGCATACCTGTGTTATCAGATTCTAATGACATGGCGCCCCCGCTATCTCGGAGGAGGGACAAGAAAATAGTGGAAGAGATTGATGAGCTGGAAGTGGTGTCCCCACCCCCAATATACAGAGATACACTATGTACATTTACAAAAGACGATAGCATGAGATGGTACCAAATATATCATTATTTCGCCATACCGGAAGAGGAATTTCCAGAAGATCTCCCAGACCGGGAAATATACTTGGCAGTGAAGAAGTCCAAACTAAATCTGGCAGGGGCGCATCCAGCCATATTCCCATGTCCAGAGGTTATAGATTGGATCATACAAAAGACGAACCCCAAGAAGTTTGTGATCCGGGACAACGAAGGCAGAGCTTTCGCTACGCTGGTAGGCTCGAATGCTCACGTTTATTACTCACTGCCTCGCCCAGATGAGCATTTCTCTCCAGAATGGGCTATTTCTCACGCCGTTCCGATAGTTGATACTATTAGACAATGGTGGGAAGAGCCCGAGAAGTTCAAGGTCAAGAAAGACCAAGAATACCCGGTGGCGAGCCTGAGGAACGTTTATAAATTGGTTGCCGCCATGCTTTGCAGGCTTTACGGGCGCCCAGATTGCTCCACCTTCAGCGACAGTTGGGCTACTATCATGGAGTATGTGACAACATATGGCACCCATTTCAACTGGGCCAACATACTGATGACTTCGATGCAGACCAACTTGAACGCGGCATTGGCCCCAGATGAAGGAGTGCCTGCCGAATTTTACATGGCCTCTTACCTACTAGATGTTGTCTGCGCCAAAGTACAGTTTGAGGGATGGGCGCACAACTGGGATTCCGAGCAGTCGCGCGCAATTTATCTACAACTCAAGGTATTTTGGGAGTCCAAATACAAACAGGATATAGATCAGATTTCCCAAGTATTCATCCCCTCTATGTACAGACATTTATTTGGCCAAGACGCTCCCTGCATGTCTTGGCGGGCCAAGGAGACTCTAGTCAAAGTGGCACACTGGTTCCCTTTCCCTGGATACACTTTCATCTGAGTCTTCGGAACTTACAAGGCACCACATGCCATGCCTTGCTTTGTTATAGACAAAATGCTTATGCAGGAGGTGTGCTTTCAAATGTCGCACGGCTTCTCCAGCATCCTGTCTAAAGGCAAAAAGAAGTCGTGGCCCACGCTACCCCTCACCATTGGTGCATACACAGTTAAAGACTTCAAGGAAGTAGCAGCAGAAGCAGAAGCAATGAGAAGTTATCAGCTCGGGGCGCTTGAACACCGAACATATGACCCAGAGAGAATAGTTCCCGAACACTGCCTGAAAGCTAGATTCAAATGGACTTACCAGCATCTTGAGCGCCTGACAGAAGATGAGAGAAGAAACTGGTATAACGCTGAAAGACAATCTGCTCCAGGAGTAAACGTGGTCCAAGAAAATCCAGATGATCAAGACCTAGAAGACAGAAGTCGTCAGGTAGGAGGGTCCTCTTCCTCCTTACCCAAAAAATCTCGGATCAACACAGGGATTATCACTTCCATCAAGCATAAAGAAGCAGAAACAAAAGCCCAGCAAGAAAGAGAGAAGAAGATAAAAGAGGATGAGGAAGCACGCCAAAAGAGTGCAACAACAGCACAGAAGAAGAAGCAGGTCAAGGAGGCTAGGAAAGAAAAGGAGGGAAAGGAGGCAGAGGCCGCAGCAGAACGGGCACTTAAGGCAGAGCTAGATAAAGCAGAAGCTGAACGCCGAAAGAAGGCCGAACAGGTTGCGGAGGCTGAACACCAAAAGAAAGCCGAACAGGCTGCTGCAGCTGAGCAGAAGAAGAAGGCCGAAATGGAAGCAGTAGTAGAAGCTGAACGCCCGCAAAAGGAAGAAGAAGAAAAGAACACAGAAGAAAGGGAGGATGACATGCTGGACGACCTCGAGGTGACTCCCCTCGATATACCTCTGGGCCGTACCAAGCTCTCTGACGTTAGATCGCCCCGGGGACAGGAAGAAGATGTGTTTGACCTGACCAGACTCACATTCGATCAGTTTTCGTTCAAAATCCGGCAAGAGAAGAGGAGGTCACTGGCGCAAAGTCCCTCTGCCGCATCCACAGTAGCAACAGGCAAAGACATAGTCCTTGATACCAGGACTAATCCTGTAATGATAGCATCAGCGGGTACTGCTTTCGCCGCAACTACGGAAGAGAATGTAACCCGAATGAGTAGAGAAATAGTATCTCTACAAAATAGACTGCACACAGCTGAGCAACGCGAGAAGAGAGCAGAGCAAGAGAAAGCAGAATTGCAAGCAGAAGTTCAACAACTTCGAAACCAGGCTCCACCAGTAAATGAAGTCCCGCTGGCCATTTTCAAAGAGTGTGAGGTGTTGGAAGTAACCATGAGGCAGGTATATGGTGAAATGTTCACCATCAAACAAACAGTCGCTCCACTGGCAAGAGCACGAGCGGAAACCAGGCAAAGACATGAGTAGCTCAGGGAGGCTTCACAATACAGTATGATGGGCTGGACAATACAGTACCCTCAGGCACCTGAAAATTTTCCTAAGAGGGACTGGATTCACACGCAGGATGCAAAGGTTCAACTCCACATGGCGATACAATCTAAAGACAAACTGTCTAAGGACCTGGACAAAGTAATGTCCTCGTACAACCACCTGATCAGTGGTATCGACTCAATGCATACGTTACACCACATTCCATCACTTGGGGCATTGGACGAAGAGAAAACCTGGGAACAAGTGGACCAGGACATTCAATCGTTATTGCAGCCTATCAAGCAAGCCGCTGCTGATCCAGAGCCCTCAGCATCTATAGAGCATCTGAGTCAGTTTATTGCCACTCCAGTGCAGATTTATACCAAGCTTGCCTTGCTTTCAAATCAGATCGCACAGAAGAGGGAAACCTTAGTACCAAATGCGTTGGAATGTATACATCGATTGAAGGAGGAGGTCCCTCTGGTTTCCCCCATAGCGGCAAAGTACCGGACATGGCAGGATTTTCTTAAAGAGCAGCAAGTTGACGTCCCCGACATTAACATTACGCGCTCATCTCCACAGCCCAGTGGCAGCAAGTCATGAGCAGCAGTTAGAGCAAGGTCGCAAGTCGCACCAACAGGACAGGTCGCAAATCGCACCAACAGGACAGGTCGCAGGTCGCACCACCTACCCAGGTCGCAAGTCGCGCATACCAGCCAGGTCGCAAGTCGCAACCTCTTCGAGGTCGCGAGGCAGCTCAACAGGCAGGCAGGCGAAAAGTCGGGAAGCCCAAAGGGCAAGTTTGGTGCTATAAAACTCCCTACGGGGAAAGAATTAAGGGCTTTTCTTTTTTGGAAACTCATAGCTACATGACATTGTATTGAAAGATTATACACTTGAGCATATGAATATAGATTCTTGTTAAAACACCCTATGGTTATGATGTGTTTTGCTGTGCGAACACTGTGTGTATTCCCTGTACAGTTTCAGAACATCCTATGATTAATGAAGCTGCACTCTTTATGTCATCATTTATGCGTCATGGCTACCTGTGTTGTATCAATGATGTTCATTTTATCATCTGTTCTATTAATGAATTTTAATGAACTATTTTGTTAGCATTTCGTTTTATCTTTCAGGAAGTAAAGGGTTATCTTATCATAAAGAACTATTTCTTTTGTGATCAGACTACCTCATAAGCATTACCCCCCAAAAGATGTGTTGCTAATGACATCTCTTGAGGTGTATGTGCTTTATCTATAATCTTGCTACGCATAGTGTTTGATTTGTGTTTAATACATCAATCCCGTATTCTGTATCATGTGAATAAGTGTACGTCCGCAGGTTCAAACAGGTTCTTTTGAGACCGAAGGGAAGTCGTCTTAAGCTGTAGCCGGACCCACACCCCGAACGAGATCCCTATTCCAAACGGTTCAAGGTCTAATTGGGACTTTCTACCGGGGAGATCCCCTACTGTTGGCCGGACAAATTTTCCCGTCAACAGAATTGGCGCTAGAAGGAGGGCCTGAATGGCAGCCTCCCAGCACACAACGAACTTTCCATCACAAACTCCCCAAGGGGAGGTCATAAACAATGAAATTGTCCCTCCTCCTCTAGAAGATATTCCAGAGAGGGAGACTCGATATTTTGAAATCACCAGGGCGCAGTTGAGAGCCTTGCGCCCAGCTGTCCGCGATCTTATCAACAACTTACGGTTACTCCAATCATGGAATACCTTGCTCATACTAGAACTCCTCCCGAGAACATTACCCGTAATGGTGCCCTTGCAAGTACCATACCCGAGCTCGTGAATCTCATGTTGGAAGATCTCGCAAATGCTGTTGAGGAAAATGACCCGATTCTCCAAGAGGGCGAAGAATTTGCTGACACTGAACCTTTCCCCGACTCCCATCCTAACCAGACCCGGCAAAACAACAACTAGGCACACCCCCTACCCGGGGATGGTGAAGGAGACAGAGGCCGAGGGAATGTAGACGGGGGAAATAGGGCTCGTAGAAATGAAGGAGAAAGGAATAGAGCTCGTAGAAATGAAGAAGAAGGAAATAGAGGCCGAGGTGCCGGGGGTAGAGGAGATAGAGGCCGAGGCCAAGGAAACCAAGCCCGCAACCGTCACCCAAACCCAATGAGACCTCCTGTACACAACTTGGGATATCTGAGAGATTTTCTTCACCGTGGGAGACACCAAGACGAACACTCCCATCACGAGTCAGAAGCATCGGTCTCAGGTTCGGAAGGAGAATCTGAACATGATTTTAGGCAACATCAGCGGGCGAGAAGAGTGCAACCCCTGGCCTGGATGGCTCAATCCCCATTAAATCTTCTAGGCCCGCTCCAAGATCTACCTAGACATCCGGAGAAGCACCTCCCTAAGTTCGACCCTGAGAAAGGCACCTTAGCTGAAGACCACATCAGCAGCTTCTATTTGTCTCTAAAAATCATGAGAGTCCAGTCCGATGATGTCGCGTGTCGACTGTTTCCCCATACCCTCGAAAACAAAGCAGCCACATGGTACCGCTCTCTCCCCAGTGCCTCTATCACTTCATGGGATCAATTCCGTTGCACATTCCTGCATAAGTTTTTGGAAGATAAAACTCCTTCCATGCTTCTCACTGAATTGAGCACCATCAAGTGTCATAAAAAGGAAAATGTTAAGGACTTCAACCAACGCTTCGCTACCATACTGCAGAAATTTCCCCCAAACCTAGCGTTGGATGACTCAATCACCATTGATTACTATACCAAGGCCCTTCCTAGGGACATTGCCGTTTTCATCAAACGTGAAGCCCGCGCTACCCTTACGGCTAATTATGAGGCTGCTCTCGCCGTAGAGAAAGACATGCTTTCAATAGGAGCAATCGATCATGAAGGGAGAGATGATCACAAGCCTAACACAAAAAGAGGTCAGTCCTCCACTCTTAAGACCTCTAATAGGGATAGGGATGCATTTGATTTTGAAAGCATGGCAAAAACGCTCAAACATTTAACGAATGAAGTCACTAACCTAAGGAGAAAGGGGACAGAAGCCACAACTAGCACTAAACCACCCAAACCCTTCTTCAGAAAAAGTAATCCCAGCACTAACAGACCTCCGTCTAACACAAATACTGCTCTCAATGTGGAAGAGATAGGGAAAGATAATTTCTGTTCTTTCCATCAAGCTGCCCATTCTGAAAAAACATGCCCTCAATGGATTGGCAGCATGACAGCAGTAGTTAATCAGCTTTTAGATGACCAAACTCCAGGGGATGTGACGGAGGATGATGTTTCAGATCAAGATGAGGATCCGCCCTCAAACGAAGAACCAGGAACCTCTATCCTTGCTTTTGACATAATCCGAGGTGGGGACAACCTTACTTCCATTGATATCAACATGGCAGATGCTCCCAAAGATCAGCCCGTGCGGAACTATAGCCTCAGGAGTAAAGGACCTGTTCCCGAACAATCCTATGAAGACAAGAAAAGGGCTTTCCTAAGGAAAATCCTGCCCCCAGGAAACGGGAAACAATCTGTCCCGGAGAAACACCCCAACAACACTACCCGAGCGAGTCAAAAGAGCAAACTTCCAACAGAATCCTCTAAGACCTCCACTGAGCCTAGCCCTCAACTAGAGTCTAGCTATAACATTGTTGAAGATATGAAGAAAACAAGGGCAAACATTTCTCTCTATGAGCTGGCCCGCATTACTAATCAAAAGGAGCTCATTCTTAAGGCTTTCGCAAATACTTCAGCTACGAAGACTGTGAGCAACACATCTGCGCAAGCCGGTCCAGATGTACAGTCCATAGTAAATGCCATCAATACCAACTCAAGAGGATCCACACCTCCTTTCCTTTTTTCCTTCGAGATTTTTAACTTCAATGTCCACAACTGTCTAGTCGACTCCGGTGCCTCTACAAACGTCATGCCTTTATCTATCTGTAAGAAACTTAACATTCGCCCAGAGAAAAATGATGCAAAAATCATACAACTCGATAGATCACAAGTACCAGCTGTAGGAGAGTTGAACAATGTCATTATTCGCTTGTCATCAGACTCCAGGGTCCATCAATGCATTGACATTGTGATTGTCGATATCCTGGAGGCATATGGCCTATTTCTTAGTAGGGACTGGTCCAGCAAGTTACAAGGCTACTTCGCCACCGACTGGTCCCACTTGTGGCTTCCTTACAAGGGGTGGAATAATCAAATCAGGGTAGAAAGTGAACCTTATATGAAACACACCGTCACTGATCTGGATGTCGTTAATGAACCCATCACCTTTGCACAAGAAGAGCTTGGCATGTGCTTTCTGGAAGCACTATTCGGATGCTACCAACCCCCTCAGTCTCTCGTAGGCCCCGAGGTCCAATCTGAACTGGCATTAGTCGCGGAAGAACCAGTCACCCCTGTCTCACCAACAACAGAAACCCCTCCGAAACCTATTACTTTGAAGGAGCCGGATAGTGACCTATGGACCTTGTATTATGACGGTTCCAAGACTCATGACGGAGCTAGCGCGGGTTGCATATTGCTTGAACCTCACAAGAACAAGTTCTTAGTCTCATGCCGTTTAGAGTTTCAGTGCACCAATAACACTGCTGAATACGAGGCATTAATCCTCGGACTTAAGAAGGCGCTGGATTTGAAGGTAAAATGTTTACAGGTAATTGGAGATTCCGAAATTATTACTTGCTAGGTACGCAACACTATTCACTGTTTATCCCCACATTTAAAGGCGTATCAACAAGAGGTATGGCGATTGATTTCTTCTTTTGATGCATTTGGGATTAAATCCGTTCTTAGAATGCACAACGCAGCAGCTGATACTCTGGCTAATGCTGCTGCTAGATTTACCCCCTTGAGGGATGGTTTTTCTATTGAAGTTGTATATAGACCCTCTGTGCCAGACAACATTTCTAATTTACGCGTTTTTAACGATGATCAACAGATTTTGGACTTTATGTGCAATACTGAAGTATTCAAGGATGTGGCGATAGATGAGGAAGAACATGAGCATGCTTTACAGAGAGAGAATGATGAACGCAAAGAGAACATTATGCCCAAGGGGGTGGTGTCACTAGAAAAGCTTTTTGATCTGAAAAACCGATTCCGCAGGCCTCCGAATGCCAAAGTGCAAAGTTCCATATTGGCCCATCGGCAAGTGAACTTGGGATCAGATGAGAACCCGAAGTTCGTTAACCTTGGCAAAGATTGCAGTGATGAAGAGGCACGGGCCTTCACCCAGTTATTCCGGAAGTATCGTGATGTATTTGCTTGGACATATGAAGATCTACGTACATACGATACTCGTATCATTCAACATGTAATACCCATGAGGGAAGGCGTTAAACCCTTCCAACAAAAACTCAGAAAAGTGCATCCAGCTTTGGAGCCAATGATTCTAAAAGAACTTAAGAAGCTCTTCGATGCGTGCATTATTTTCAAATTTCGTCACTCCACGTGGGTGTCGAATTTGGTACCCGTACGAAAGAAGTCTGGTGAGATCCGCTTGTGTGTAGATTTCCGTAATCTGAATCGGTCCTCAAACAAAGACAACTACCCGGTGCCCCCCATGGAACAGATATTACAAGCTGTGTCTGGATCTGAGATGTTCTCCCTATTAGATGGCTTCTCCGGCTATAACGAGGTGCTGGTAGCTGAGCCAGACAGACTGAAAACCACCTTCCGGACAAAATGGGGAACCTTCGCTTTCAGACGCATGCCCTTTGGCTTGATCAATGCAGGGGAAACTTTCCAATGAGCCATGGATATAGCCTTCCATGGTTTAATAGGGCAGAGCGTGGTGGTTTATTTGGATGACGTTACTTTATTTTCAAAACGCAGGGGCGATCATTTACACCAGCTCAAGCAAATCTTCGAGAGGTGCAGAAGGTACGGAATATCGCTCAACCCTAAAAAGAGCGTTTTCGCTGTGGCAGAGGGAAACTTGCTAGGCCACACTATCACCAAGCAAGGCATTGTGGTTGATCCGGAACGGGCGAAAGCCATTGCTCAGATTCCTCCCCCAAGCAACAAGAAAGCGATGCAATCCTTCCTGGGGAAAATTAATTTTGTCTGTAAATTCATTTCAGATTTCGCACAGATAGTCAGACCCCTGCAGGGAATGATTAGAAAGAATGTTGTATTCCAATGGAATTCCCCATAGAGAGAGGCCTTCGATAAAATCAAAAGGGCTATAGCTGAAACTCCTTCCCTCCAAAGTCCAGATTTTGATAAAGGTTTCATCCTCTACACTTTCGCTTCAGACTCCTCGCTTGCGGCTGTCCTCATGCAGAAAGATGATAACAATGATGAACGGCCCATTTCTTTCATGAGCACTAGTTTACAAGGAGCTGAGTTGAATTACCCAGAAATCGAGAAGCAAGCTTATGCGGTCTACAAGGAGGTAAAACATTTTAGGCCCTACATTTTGAAAAATCATGTTAAGGTTTTTGTGCCACATCCAGCGGTTCGCTCACTTTTCGTGCAGCAAGAGCTAGGCGAAAGGCGGGGCAACTGGGTGGCTTGTTTGCAAGAGTACGATTTAGAGTTTAAGCCAGCACATACCGTTAAAGGACAGGGCTTATGCCAAATGGCCGCAGAGGCTGCAAGCGCTCATGAAATTGAAGAAGAATGTTGGGAACAAGAGATTGACACGTATCAGAGCGACCATGTGCCTCAGCAAAATAGCCCTTCATGGTATTCGGACATTTCAAGATATTTGGCCCAAGGCACAATGGACCCTGCTCTTACTGCCCGACAAAAACGCGCAATAAGACTAAAAGCCGCATCTCACCAACTGATCCAAGGTAAGTTGTTCAAGAAACACCACGATGGGGTCCTGTTACGCTGCCTGGAAACCGACGAAGCGCAGAAAATCTTAACTGAGATGCATGATGGAGCAGCCGGAGGTCATTTTGCCGGAGATACTACTGCCCATAAGATAATGTGCGCACGATACTATTGGCCTACTCTTTTTAGAGATGCGCATGCATATGTTCGGAAATGTGTTCAGTGCCAGAAGTTTGCCAACCGAGAAGCACGGCCAGCTGCCCCCTTACTCTCAGTAGCAGTAGAAGAACCTTTCCAACAATGGGGTTTGGATGTAATTGGTGAAATCACACCTCACTCTTCTAAACAACATCGGTATATACTTACAGCTACTGATTACTTCACTAGGTGGGTCGAAGCAACGCCTTTACGCCGAATCAATGATCAGGAGGTAATAGAATTGCTCACGCATTCCATCATTACCAGGTTTGGCGTTCCAACTTCTTTAGTTTTCGATAATGCTACTTATTTCTCATCTTTTAAATTATATGATTTTGTGCCGGAAAATGGTATTATTCTGAAACATTCCGCAAATTACTATCCCCAGGGAAATGGATTGGCTGAGTCCACTAACAAGAACCTTATCCGTATTATTAAGAAGACTCTGCTATCCCACCAGCGCAACTGGCACAATGCCCTTCACAGTGCACTGTGGGCTGACCGTATCACTCCCAAGTCCTCTTTAGGCACCTCTCCTTTTTTCCTCGTGTATGGAAAAGAAGTTGTTCTCCCTTCTCATCTATCTCTCCCGGCCCTCCAGCTGTCCCAAGAATGTCATGGTACCCCGTGCCCTACCTTGCAGAACCGAATCGACACCTTGCTGAAATTGGAGGAAGAAAGGCAAAAGACCCGGGAAAAGTTTGCCATCCATCAGAGCTGAATCAAAAGATGGTTTGATAAAAAGTCTGCGGGAAACAAAATTTTTGAAATAGGAGACCTGGTCCTTAAGTGGGATAAAGCCCATGAGGAGAAGGGGAAGCATGCCAAGTTCCAAGCACTTTGGACAGGCCCGTTCCAAATTAATGAAAAGATAGGATCACACACATTCAGATTGCAAACCCTTGATGGACGAGTCGAGGTCCTTCCGGTAAACCGGCATGACCTCAAACACTATTTCACTTAGCAGCCCTTGGAGGGCTGTATTATTTTGTACCATAGTTCCTTGTCTCACCTTTGTTAAAAAAATAAAAATAAAAAAAATAAAAATAAAATAAAATAAAATAAAATAAAATAAAGTAAAATGAAATAAAATAAAAGCTTAAGGAAGGATTTGTTAGAGCCATGCAAATTGGCATGCTGCAGCAGGTTCTACGTTGATGGAAAGCCTTTTCCGATAAACTCAAAGGCGGAAAAATCTTGCTTGTTCTCCGCACCTAAAGGTAGCACATTACCGAGCTCGAGTCAGCAAGCAGGAAAGCTTACCTCGCCAGTCTGAGAGGGTGTCCTCAAAAGAAAATGCAGTGTAAATGGTAACCAGACCAGAAGGGAAAAGAGGTACTCTATGCTACGACAGGGTATCTGGGAAAAACCAAAGTCCTCATACCAGACCAGGAACAACCTCTCTGCAAGCAAAATAAGTCGGGATCCCTCATCCGCCCAGGCTAAATTTCCATTTCAAATAAGTGCCATGAGCACATCTAAATAAGTGCCTCAGGCACATTCAAAATAAGTGCAATAGCACACTAATAAAGGGTAAAGGATTGAGAAAGGCTTCCTGCGCAGAGAGGTGATGTAACGACTCCGCTGGGGTACTGACCAGGCTCGCTGGCAGCGGAGCAATGTTCACGATTCCTAGGCAGTGACTCCGCCGGGACCGAGAGGTTCGCTGGCAGCGGAGCAACACGATGAGGACAAAATAATCGTACCAAACCCTGTAGCCGCCTGGAGTTCTCCAACCCTTCCAGTACTGAGACCTGAAGAAATGAATTTGGTTGAATGGCGCCCAAGCAGACCAGCAGATTGAGCAACCCAGCTAGGTGCCAAAGGCTAGGAAATGTCAACCATAAGGTAAAAGAAAACAGTTAGCATAGGCCCCTCCCTCCCTTCACTAAGACTAACCATCAGCAGAGGCTTTGAGTTCGTCCAGTGAATCGCCATTTGTTGTAGCCCCTACAACATCCTCCAAAAAAGACCACCATTTCAAATTTTTGGAGCCCCTTAAAACTAAAGAGAAGCTACTAAGTCGCCAAGTCGCCAAGTCGCAAAGTTAAACAGTTGATGAAAACCGCGACCTATCGACCTTGCGACCCCGCGACATCAGGTCGCCAGGTCGCAAGGTTGCAAATCTCCAAATTTAACGAAAAATGCGACCCAGCGACCCAGTGACCCCGGGTCGCCAAGTCGCTAGGTCGCCAGGTCACAGTTATCCAATTTTCATGAAAAGCGCGACCCAGCGACCTTGCGACCCAACGACCCCAGGTCGCCAGGTTGCAAGGTCGCAAGGTTGCAAAACTCCGAAACTAATCAACTTGCGACCCAGCGACCCACATTTATTGCTCGCATGTGCGAATTTCTATATAAGGGAGGTCGCAGGTCGCATTTTACACATTCAGCGATTTGTAAGAAAACGCCTCTGACAGCTCAACTGGCGCGTTTTTCCAAGGTAAGTTGCCATTTCTTCCTGTTGTTTCCATTTTGATGCAGTTCTTACCAAACCCATCTCCCCTTAGGCCTTTAAATTGCCAGTTGCCTGAGATTTTGTAATTTTTTGGTGTTTTGTGAAACTGTTTGCTCCACAAATGCCCGAACCTCACCACTTTTCTAATTCAAACCCTCATGGCCTTGTCCCTTGCTCATGAAATCATGCCACAGCACTGCCTGGACCCAGCTAACCTGTAAATCCTCAAGAGGAGGGAGAAAAGGAGGTTCACGGCCACGCGCACGCAAACCCCCCCGGCAAGCCATATTGCGACCTGCGACCCAGCGACCTAGTCGCGAGGTCGCAAAGTCGTATTTTCTCCAAATTCTGGGATTTGGGACCCAGAGACCCAGCGACTTAGTTGTGAGGTCGCCAGGTCGCATCTTCCAAATTTTCTAGAAATCTGCGACCTAGCGACCCAGCGACCTGGTCGCGAGGTCGCAAGGTCGCGCTTGAACTTTTTGCAATCCACGACCCAGTAGCCCAGTTTTGCATGTGGCACAGCTAAATTTCATCACTAAATTGTAACTGGTTTTTATCACCATGTCGTTCTTATCGTGGGATTCCTTTATGAATTTGATAGGTGAAATTCAAGAAGACATAGAGTGCATACCTGTGTTATCAGATTCTAGTGACATGGCGCCCTCGCTATCTCGGAGGAGGGACAAGAAAATAGTGGAAGAGATTGATGAGCTGGAAGTGGTGTCCCCACCCCCAATATACAGAGATACACTATGTACGTTTACAAATGACGACAGCATGAGATGGTACCAAATATATCATGAGTTTGCCATACCGGAAGAGGAATTTCCAGAAGATCTCCCAGACCGGGAAATATACTTGGCAGTGAAGAAGTCCAAACTACATCTGGCAGGGGTGCATCCAGCCATATTCCCATGTCCAGAGGTTATAGATTGGATCATACAAAAGATGGACCCCAAGAAGTCTGTGATCCGGGACAACGAAGGCAGAGCTTTCGCTACGCTGGTAGGCTCGGATGCTCACGTTTATTACTCACTGCCTCGCCCAGATGAGCATTTCTCTCCAGAATGGGCTATTTCTCACGCTGTTCCGATAGTTGATACTATTAGACAATGGTGGGAAGAGCCCGAGAAGTTCAAGGTAAAGAAAGACCAAGAATACCCGGTGGCGAGCCTGAGGAAGGTTTATAAATTGGTTGCCGCCATGCTTTGCAGGCTTTATGGGCGCCCAGATTGCTCCACCTTCAGCGGCAGTTGGGCTACTATCATGGAGTATGTGACAACATATGGCACCCGTTTCAACTGGGCCGGCATACTGATGACTTCGATGCAGACCAACTTGAACGCGACATTGGCCCCAGATGAAGGAGTTCCTACCGAATTTTACATGGCCTCTTACCTACTAGATGCTGTCTGCGCTAGAGTACAGTTTGAGGGATGGGCGCACAACTGGGATTCCGAGCAGTCGCGTGCAATTCATCTACAACTCAAGGTATTTTGGGAGTCCAAATAGAAACAGGATATAGATCAGATTTCCCAAGTATTCATCCCCTCTCTGTACAGACATTTATTTGGCCAAGACGCTCCCTGCATGTCTTGGCGAGCCAAGGAGACTCTAGTCAAAGTGGCACACTGGTTCCCTTTCCCTGGATACACTTTCATCTGAGTCTTCGGAACTTACAAGGCACCACATGCCATGCCTCACTTTGTTACAGACAAAATTCTTATGCAGGAGGTGTGCTTTCAAATTTCGCACAGCTTCTCCAGCATCCTGTCTAAAGGAAAAAAGAAGTCGTGGCCCACGCTACCCCTCACCATTGGTGCATACACAGTTAAAGACTTCAAGGAAGTAGCAGCAGAAGCAGAAGCAATGAGAAGTTATCAGCTCGGGGCGCTTGAACACCGAACATATGACCCAGAGAGAATAGTTCCCGAACACTGCCTGAAAGCTAAATTCAAATGGACTTACCAGCATCTTGAGCGCCTGACAAAAGATGAGAGAAGAAACTGGTATAACGCTGAAAGACAATCTGCTCCAGGAGTAAACGTGGTCCAAGCAAATCCAGATGATCAGGACCTAGAAGACAGAAGTCGTCAGGTAGGAGGGTCCTCTTCCTCCTTACCCAAAAAATCTCGGATCAACACAGGGCTTATCACTTCCATCAAGAAGAAAGAAGTAGAAACAAAAGCCCAGCAAGAAAGAGAGAAGAAGATAAAAGAGGATGAGGAAGCACGCCAAAAGAGTGCAACAGCAGCACAGAAGAAGAAGCAGGTCAAGGAGGCCAGGAAAGAAAAGGAGGGAAAGGAGGCAGAGGCTGCAGCAGAACGAGCACTTAAGGCAGAGCTGGATAAAGCAGAAGCTGAACGCCGAAAGAAGGCCGAACAGGTTGCGGAGGCTGAACGCCAAAAGAAAGCCGAACAGGCTGCGGCAGCTGAGCGGAAGAAGAAGGCCGAAATGGAAGCGGCAGCAGAAGCTGAACGTCGGCAAAAGGAAGAAGAAGAAAAGAACACAGAAGAAAGGGAGGATGACATGCTGGACGACCTCGAGGTGACTCCCCTCGATATACCTCTGGGCAGTACCAAGCTCTCTGACGTTAGATCACCCCGGGGATAGGAAGAAGATGTGTTTGACCTGACCGGAATCACATTCGATCAGTTTTCGTTCAAAATCCGACAAGAGAAGAGGAGGTCACTGGCGCAAAGTCACTCTGCCGCATCCATAGTAGCAACAGGCAAAGACATAGTCCTTGATACCAGGACTAATCCTGTAATGATAGCATCAGCGGGTACTGCTTTCACCGCAGCTACGGAAGAGAATGTAACCCGAATGAGTAGAGAAATAGTATCTCTACAAAATAGACTGCACGCAGCTGAGCAACGCGAGAAGAGAGTAGAGCAAGAGAAAGAAGAATTGCAAGCAAAAGTTCAACAACTTCGAAACTAGGCTCCACCAGTAAATGAAGTCCCGCTGGCCATTTTCAAGGAGTGTGAGGTGTTGGAAGTAACCATGAGGCAGGTATATGGTGAAATGTTCAGCATCAAACAAACAGTCGCTCCACTGGCAAGAGCACAAGCGGAAACCAAGCAAAGACACGAGCAGCTCAGGAATGCTTCACAGGCCATAGACAGGATGATGGGCTGGACAATACAGTACCCTCAGGCACCTGAAAATTTTCCTAAGAGGGAGTGGATTCACACGCAGGATGCAAAGGTTCAACTCCGCATGGCGATACAATCTAAAGACAAACTATCTAAGGACCTGGACAAAGTAATGTCCTCGTACAACCACCTGATAAGTGGTATCGACTCAATGCATACGTTACACCACATTCCATTGCTTGGGGCATTCGACGAAGAGAAAACCTGGGAACAAGTGGACCAGGACATTCAATCGTTTTTGCAGCCTATGAAGCAAGCTGCTGCTGATCCAGAGCCCTCAGCATCTCAAGAGCATCTGAGTCAGTTTATTGCCACTCCAGCGCGGATTTATACCAAGCTTGCCTCGCTTTCAAATCAGATCGCACAGAAGAGGGAAACCTTAGTACCAAATGCGTTGGAATGTATACATCGATTGAAGGAGGAGGTCCCTCTGGTTTCCCCCATAGCGGCAGAGTACCGGACATGGCAGGATTTTCTTAAAGAGCAGCAAGTTGACGTCCCCGAAATTAACATTACGCGCTCATCTCCACAGTCCAGTGGCAGCAAGTCATGAGCAGCAGTTAGAGCAAGGTCGCAAGTCGCACCAACAGGACAGGTCGCAAATCGCACCAACAGGACAGGTCGCAGGTCGCACCACCTACCCAGGTCGCAAGTCGCGCATACCAGCCAGGTCGCAAGTCGCAACCTCTTCGAGGTCGCGAGGCAGCTCAACAGGCAGGCAGGCGAAAAGTCGGGAAGCCCAAAGGGAAAGTTTGGTGCTATAAAACTCCCTACGGGGAAAGAATTAAGGGCTTTTATTTTTTGGAAACTCATAGCTACATGACATTGTATTGAAAGATTATACACTTGAGCATATGAATATAGATTCTTGTTAAAACACCCTATGGTTATGATGTGTTTTGCTGTGCGAACACTGTGTGTATTCCCTGTACAGTTTCAGAACATCCTATGATTAATGAAGCTGCACTCTTTATGTCATCATTTATGCGTCATGGCTACCTGTGTTGTATCAATGATGTTCATTTTATCATCTGTTCTATTAATGAATGTTAATGAACTATTTTGTTAGCATTTCGTTTTATCTTTCAGGAAGTAAAGGGTTATCTTATCATAAAGAACTATTTCTTTTGTGATCATACTACCTCATAAACATTACCCCCCAAAAGATGTGTTGCTAATGACATCTCTTGAGGTGTATGTGCTTTATCTATAATCTTGCTACGCATAGTGTTTGATTCGTGTTTAATACATCAATCCCGTATTCTGTATCATGAGAATAAGTGTACGTCCACAGGTTCAAACAGGTTCTTTTGAGACCGAAGGGAAGTCGTCTTAAGCGGTAGCTGGACCCACGCCCCGGACGGGATCCCTATTCCAAACGGTTCAAGGTCTAATTGGGACTTTCTACCGGGGAGATCCCCTACTGTTGGCCGGACAAATTTTCCCGTCAACAAAGTGTTTATTTGGATTGTGTAGTGCATGATGAAGTAAAAACCATGAAAAATTATGGATATTTAATGTAAATAGACCCAAACTTTTATTGTTTTTCTTGAAAATGAAATGAATGAAAAAGAGTTGTAGTGGTGTCATCATGTTGTTGTTGAATGAAAACAAGAAAATGATAAGAGAAACCAATAAAATATAATGTTCCAAGTTTTTGTTGATTCTATAAAACCATAACGCCTTCATGAAACCAAAAATTCATGGTACAATTCATACCATGTGAATGAATCAGCGTATGTCGAGGATGGGAAGAAATCATTAGACACTGATCAATGATGAAAATTGTTAACCAATGCAAGACAACTCACCAATAATGTAAATGATTTTTCGTACCTCAAGATATCTTGAGAGGGACAAATTAATGTGTTGAAGTCGAAATACCGCAAGATACATGATAATAAAGAGACATTTTTTTTATTCCCATTTTTGTCAACAAGTCTTTCCATTTATGTATGCAAGTCTCCAAGGCACTCCAAATAATCTAGATTGATCCTGCATACAGGTGTTGAGGTCAATGGGAGTAGATCTATTGGAGGGTTGGCCTTAAGGAATCCCACATCAGATAACTCGAGCATAGAACCAAAAATGATTTGAAGAACCATAACAAAAGTTTGAAACCATAATATAATTGCAGAACTTATTGTGAACTTCACTCGTGAGTTTCATGGTTTTCAACCAAATGTCATCTCAAATTATGAAATCAAGCTAGTTTTCACTATATGACTCTACCTGAAAATAAATCTCATTCAAGTATATTAATACTTCCAATGAAACCATGTGTAACAAGATGATAGATAAACTCATAAATATTTGAAATTTACTCTTTGATATGTATCAATATATGCGAGACAAACTTCGTATCAGATGATCTTAGAACATACCGAAGAATTGAGTATTGGGTTACAATGAATTTGTTGAACCAAGATTCACGTATTCTTGTCTTCCTTCGTCACATGCTTTTATGTCATGCAAAATTTAGATATGCAATTCCTATTCATAGAATCTAGTGATAGGCATGCAAGAAACTTTTCAATCTCGTGCTTCAATAACTACTCTTTATCAACAAGCATCCATTGTTTTTGACCTTATCTTAATCTTCTTCTTGATTTTTTGTTCTTCAATGGAATTTGGTGAATCATTTTTGGAATACCTAAACATCAGGAAGTGGATTGAGGTATCTTTGTGGTTGGGGATCAAAAAATTTTTGTGTAGGTAAGGGAGGAATAGATCCTTGGGGTGCTTCGTGTGGCTGGTAATGATAAAGTTTGAATTGAGGACAATTGATGGTGAAATTCGATGTTGTGGTGGAGGTGAATGGTATGTGATAACATTGATATTGGTATTGGAGGAGAGTGACTAAATATTGAGGATATGGTGATTTCCTCTATATGATCTTTCCAAACTGCTTTCCAATATTGGTTTTGAGATTGGGATTAAGATACGGCGTTGTTGCCGTGTTGGCAATTACTTTTGTGATTTGTGTGCATAATGTGAATTGGCAGATCTTGCATCATGCTCGCATTGATGAGTCTTCCATGATATTCTTGGAGATACATAATAGGATTGTTCCGTTGTTTCGATCTCGCTCCCCGGTAAACTTCATTAAGCCACGGTGGTAATTGCGGATAAAATTTATGTATGTGATCCTACTATTGATTTCATAAATTTTAACTTTATAAAGTGGAAATTCATGCAAAGCATGTTTCTTTCTAAATTTTAGGGGAAAATATAAATGGAAGCAAAATTTTTAACTTTTGTTGGTTTTTCATTCTTAGCATTTAAATTTCCAATAATGTCTATAAATTTTTAAAGTTTCGTTTTGACTTACCAATTTCCGATGTCAACTTAGTTACTCTTCCCATAATCTGATCTTGGAGGGGGATCTTCCATAATTTGATTTTCCTCTTTATGTGTTCTTGCATGCTTCACAAATCTCTTGAAATTAAAATTGAGATACATCTCATTTTCCCACCCTAAGAATATCAATCCATTCGCCCCTTATAGTGTTCAAGAGAGAGTTTTTAATGTGCCTGATCCTAAACTATGAAATTTAGATATTTTTCCATTATAAGTAAATCTCTCCACTAAATCTACTAGGATTTCATCCTCTTTTGGTTCATCTTAAAGAATTTATTTCTAAGGTCATGGTGTATGCAATAATTTTTTATATTTTTCCAAAATACTATTTTCATATCATCCCATGTCCTTTATGAAATTTGTTCCCTAAATTCATGAACCATATAAAAGCACTATCCTTCATTGTTTATGAAACAAATTCAAATTTTGAATGTGTAATGAGTAGCCATAATATATGTCAGCTATTTCAAATCCAAAAGAAAGGTTTTGGGTCTTTTGTCTCACACATTTGAAGTTGGTAAGTACGAATGGAGGGATGTTATTCATTTTAACGTTGATATTAGTTTCTCAATGGGAAATCCAAAGTATTTTCCCCCATTGTGATCATCTCCATCAATTTTTTCAATATTTGTCACCTCTTCTTCTACCTTGAAAAATAGGAATTCATTATGTGGATGTGGCTCTTAATGCACCATTACAGTGGGGCTGGTGTTGATTGAAGTTTTTTGTTTTTTGTTTTTTAAAATGAAAAACATGACTCCTATATGCACTTCTAAATGACGCCAAAATATTAGTCAATTTAATTGTATTAAATTTCTTACATAAATCATTGGTCGAAGTTAGTAAACTTCAGAAGTGAAAGTGCACTATATATGATAAAAGCCATTTTTATTAAATAAATTTCAGTATGATTGATGCAGCCGAAGGGCTAAAAGGCCCACATCCTCAATTGTGAGATGCATATAAAATGCATGGTTCATTTTCCAACCAACATATTTTTCATATTGGCAATTACTAATGCGGAAGCTACCTTCTTATACCCTATGGTTAAAACCATGTAATAAACCACTTCATGAAATGGGAATCAATATCTATAACCTCGTTAAATAACCATTTTCCAACCATCATATATATTGTGACCTTTCAATTAAAATTACTCTCATACAAAGGTTCGAATTTGTATTTAAAACCCAAAGCATAATGGTCAATGTCCATATGCGCTCAATCCGAATGCTATTCGGCCCACAATTTATTAACATACTTTGCGTTACTCCCGATCCTTAGTCAAAGTTGAAACCCTTTATATACCTTTGAAGCAGAAATAAATAAATATCTCTTTAATCACACTTTGACTTTGATCAAACTCAAAGCAAAACATCTTCGCACCACAACATACCAATTCACCATATATTTGAACCCACGTAACATTTAATTTATTTGAGTGCGACTTTGGGTAAAACCAAAAGCATTACATACATTAATATTCTCCCCACGGCTTATCATTTCATTGTATATTCGAGCCCATGTGAACATATATTAATCCCAAAGCACTATTACTATATCTGGGACCCACACTTACCACTTAACTTTCCGATACCATAGATCTTACTTTCAGATCCACCCATTACCGCAGAACACACCACCGATCACATGGTATTAACACAATGGATATCACATTCAAATGGGCTTCTAACTTTAACGACTAACTTTCACGTAAATGTATTGTATTAACATCCACGTGTCGCTCCACAACCGTTATCGTTGCTCAACTAGGATTTATCGCTTACCAAATCCTTTAACCATGCAAAAACCGTTTATGGTTTTGCAACCATATTCGTTGCTCATTCAAGTTGAGTTTTTGTTAGAACTATGTCCCAACTCAAGTGACTTCATGACCACTTAGCTATATATCTTTATCGTTCAATAAAATGCCGCCACATTCCACTACATCATTCCTTGTATTTTCTCGCATTTGTTCACTCACGATTTCAAACAGCCAGCTTTCCAACCAATCTTCAAATCCTCTCCGGGAAGATTTAGAAAATGTAGGTTTAACTCCTTATTATTCAATTTATTTTGGTTCTTATCCAATGGTTCCATTGTCAGTAAAAACATTAAATGTGACTTCAAACCTCGATCTCAATGTAATGTACTTACACAACATAATGTGTAATCACTCCTTCTTGAAATGTTTCATACGATGTCAATCCTATTTCAAAATACATCCAGAAATTTATTACCTCAATTTGAAATCCAAGTATCGCCTAATAGCATCGATCCATTCTTTGATCGAGATGCTAATTTCACTAACAATACAAATCACGAGAGTTCAATCCCCAAACCCAATTTCATCTACACACCATATAACTCGCAGATTAAACATGAACTCAAAATTAGTTCTCTTCATTAACACACGCATTGCATAGAAATTCTTCCTCTCTGCCCGATATTCACTGGCCTTCTCCTCTACATCCCGTAGGCTTCAAACCTCATGTCTCTCAAATCCCGAATCACTTATCTATTTTCCGTCTTTGCGTTCCTTGAGGCTTCACATTTTATACAAAAAGGTTCTCGAAACTACTTTTGGTTTAAGTCCCTCCATCTTCTCAACAAAATCCTAAAATTACTACTTATCCCTAAGGATCTCTTTATCGAAAATAATGGAACAAATTCTAATTTAGGATTTATAATTAATTCCTCAAATCTCTCAATCCCTATACTCTCAATAGCCTACTCCTCTTCATGTTCTCCAACATTTGGAGAACATTTACAAAATTCCTCACAATATTTAATCAATTTTCATTAAAATCATTAAAATCATTACATAAGAAACCACCCCTTGAAAACAAAAAAAACTCCCTAAGTTAAAATACAAGGAATTTTCGAGCGTAATGCCTCGCATCAATGATTGAGTTATTAGAAATTAATTTTAGGATATTTTGCATTCCTATCTTACTCTCTAAAGAAAATGAAATTAACACATTTAATCATAATTAACTTCCTAAATTTTCTTTCTTTCTAATGAAATAAAAAATGATCTTCACACTCGCAAAATGAAACTAAAGCAAAAACTCACACTATCTCATTAAATGAAGAAAACTTTAACCAATCTATTCAAAATTAAATTTAATTTCTAAAAATGACTAACCATATAATACTCGAGGAATTCTTCATAAAAATGAAATTGACTTATAATTTTAAATGAAAACCGGCACATATCTACCATTATTAATTACTCATGTTATGAAATTAAATGTGTCGAAATGGAACTAAATGATTTGAAATGAAACTATGAAGAATCTATCCTACTCTGAAACAAAAGCTTCAAATAAATATCTCATGCTTTTAAATTCGTACAACAAAGAAATATCTCATGTTTTGAAAGGAAGCTACAACGAAAATACAAGGAAATCTACTATGCTCTAAAATTGAAACAGGAAAATGAAACCGCAAAATTATTATACTACAATTAGCACTACAAATACTAGTAAAAAATGATGAAATTAGTGACTAGGTGAATAAAAAACTTAGTCACCGCAATTATTTCAAGTGAATTACTACTAGATTTGAGAAACTTTAAGTGAAAAAACTAAAAATGAGTAACTTAAATACCAATTTAGTCTAGGAATAAATATACAACTAGATAATAAGTGAATAACCTAAAAAATGATTAACTTAATCGACTAATTTAGTCTAGAATAAAATATACGACTAGATAATAAGTGAATGAACTAAAAACGACCAACTTAAATGACTAATTTAGTCTAGATTAAAATACATGACTAGATAATAAGTGACAAAATTAATAATTATTAATGTAAAATGAATATTATAGTCCAAGAATAAAGATATGACCAAATAATAAGTACAACAAGTATATGAATTAGTCATTTATGTTAGTAATGTTTAATTGTGGGATACACTATTTGTTATGGGTTTTTTGTGGCATTGCTACATACCACTCGTTGATTACTACACTAGATTCACAGAGAATGATTCCGTGACTTGAATTCAAAGTATGTTAATTTAACATAGACATCAATTGATATAAATCTAGAAGTTTACTTCAAAGCCATATTATTCTATAGATACATGCATTGCAAAAATGTTCACAAATTTAATACGATTCACATTCTTAGAATGTGCGTACACTATTAGAAATCCATACATACTAACAATTCTCGTGGGATCTTTAATTATGAATAACATGCCATGGCTCCCATATCCTGCTGAAATCCCAATATCCCTTATAGAGTATCAATGTGGTTGTTTAGGGTTAATTCATGTTCCTTAAACTCAAGAAGATTTATTTAGGGCTCCGATGCTGTCCTAGTTACTCCTTCCCCAAGATACTACATTCCCCAAGATCGAGCCCTACCATGTAAACATACCCACGGTGACAAAGATCCCCATATATGCCAAATATCCCCCATAGATGTTTCCCCCGTACAAGACTAGAATACTTGTTCAAGAATATCATCATGGGAACATTCAAATATGACCCAATCACCTTATGATCCTTCCTCAGCTCATGGTTAAGGCCCCAAGTGCCATACATGCAAAATGCAAAAATACTAATGATATTAAGGCTAAATTTAAAGGTGCTAAGACCTAAATATAAAAAACCTTCAAATAGCACCCATATCACACCTAAAGGCTATATATTACATGTTAGACATAGCATATGTGTGGTCGCTTTGATGCCTTGTCTACGTCCCTTGAACTAAAGCAGTTTTGCTTAGGACTAATTGATATTTTTTTCCTTCCATATCCATCATAGAGGCCATAAAACCATCCTTATTATGTAAATCATACTAGTTGTTCCGATATTTCCATTCTAATATTCTGTTCATGGACATTAAATATGAGAAAGTCTTATTCAATGCAGAAGGCCATTTTTCATTCCATGTCAAAGATATAAGACTTAATTCCCAAATATGATGTGGAAAACCTCATAATGGAACCCTTATCATAGATGGAGGCTTAAAATCCCTCAAAGATGATTTATATTGATCTTTATGGTTTTTTTTCATGCAATGTGAGCCAAAGAAGTTTCATTTTGGGATTGAGGCAATTTTTTTCACCCCTTTGCAACGGTAGAAGCCTAACATCAATTCTTACTATGTAAAACATATCAATGACACTAAATATCCCCCATATATTCATAAGATCCCTATAGAGTTTATGTGTTTTTCTTTGACAACTACTTCCAAAGCTTAATCATCAGAGATTCAAATAAGTCCTAAGCCCCCTATGACATTTCGATTTTGACAAAGCCTACACTTGTAAGCATCATATCTGATTTGAAAGCTTCCCAATTTCATCAAGGTATAATGATGAGGCTCTGAGACCTAATCATAGTGTGCAAAACCTTTTAACGGTAGACATATCCCTTCTAAAGGCTAATGAATATCCCTTAGAGAACATAATCTATGTGGTGGTTTGAAGATTTTTTAACGGCCACTTATTATTTAAGACTTAAGTCCCTTTTATTTAATGTGCTTCTTTGGCCATAATAAAGTCCATGGGACCCATTCTTATTATGAAAAACATAATAAATGCCCATATTCCCACTATAGGTGTTCTTTATGGAAATTGAGCATGAGAAAGTTTAATTTAGGGACTAAGGAACATGTTTTCCTCTCCTATTCATAACATAGACACTAACCCCGATATGTGGTGAGAAATAATCCTATGGTGCCCATATACCAACTTAAGAGAAAATATTCCTTAAAAACTATCTATGTGGTTTTTAAGTCTAGCTCATTTCCCTTGAGACTAACAAGCTTCTTATAAGGCCTAATGCCCCTGTTTACATCCCCTTTATGTCTATTTTTATCATACCTTTTTATGTCTATTTTTAATTTTGAGTCTTTTAATTTTTCTCACTACATGAAAAATGATGACAACATAAAAAAAACTAAAAATTCAAAAAAATTATACTCTTGATACACATAAATATCATTTCATAAGACTATTAATTATATTTGTAGGTTTTACCTATTCAATAATTTACATACAACTTAATATCTTATTGAATTTTTAATGTAATACTGGATATAATTTTCTGTTTTTAATATTATTATTAATATTTAATTTATATTTTTTATTTTTTTGTTTTAAATATTATTATTAATATTTAATATTTATTTTTTATTTTTTTATTTTTTAAATATAATTATTAATATTTACCATTTAATTTTTAATTTTAATTTGAGATTAATTTCAATTCCCGCTCCCAATTCAGGCCTGCAAAACATCTTCCTCAAAGATTTTTTTTGTCCATCTAAGGTTGTTGAAGATTTCACATGCTAAAATGAGTTTGAGACGAAAGAAGAGCAATGTGGCGCCCTTGTTACAAAAGTTGATTATTTGAACCAAGATGAAGAAATAGATTATTCTGCTATGAAACCTTTGGATGATTATTAAGGACGTCATATGGAGTCAGATTATCATAATGTGTTTCCATCAACTGTTACAGAGGTAGCCCATGAACCTTACATGGACATTCACACACCTGATTTAAATGAAGAGGATTTTACTTTTACATCATTTACTCCTCAACTCACTGAGCCCTTAGTTTCTAGTATTGAGGATGTTTCTATTTCAAGTTATTTACAGAAAGGTCACTTAATTTTTTCAAAGAGGAACTCTATTAAATTTAACCCTATTTGGTAACTTTTTCTGTGTCTTGTTCAGTGCCTAGTTTGTTAATGGGGTTTGGATAGACCCGTTCAACAAATTCCTATAGACATGCAAACATTTCCGAAATGCACGTCTGGCCAAGATTTTAATCTTGTTTCAGATGTTCACTCTGCTAGTGACCTATCAAAATCCACAACTGGGTGTTGGAATTATTGGAAATTCCAAGCAAACAGTGGAGAGAATGAAACTCTCCTCTATAACATAGAGATGTTCAAAAGAATAAAATTTTGATTTGCAGACAGAGATGGCATGAAAATGCTTTCTTCTATATCATTAAACAGAACAAAAAAAATTGTTACAAATTTTTTTCTCAACAGTGAAGGATTCACAAAATATATTTGACTGCTACAAACGCAGTGCACTCAAACAACTCTCCGTCTCTCAAGAACATACTAACAGTGCTTTCATTCTTCTTGCTGTGTTTTCTTTGCCTGCGGGCTCTCACAGCGGTCATAACTACAATACAATGCAATTACCTTACTCTACAATGTACGCGGGCCTTTTCTTCCTTTTATATGGCGCGGCGGATACAACATCCATAAAAATTTGAATATGGTGCAACGTACGAGTGGGGACCACTACATAGTCGGCCAAATTGCGATGCGATATTGCGGCGTCAGGTAATGCGTGTGTGACATCGCATCACCTGATGCGATAACATATATGGAATGGGCGGAACAATCAATGCGACATGCGATATTGCGACGGTGCGATGGTGCGTCCGTCGCATATCACAATTTCAACCTTTTGCGATGGCGGATGGCAATGACTCTTTTGAAATATGCGATGTGCGATGTTGTGATGGCGCACATCGCACATCGCAGATTCCACATCTGCAAGACTTTTGACATTTCCAAAAAGTGGGATCTGCGCTTTTGCGCTCAAGTGGTAGGGACCACTTGTCCTTCTGCTTCATAAGTGACTTCCGCCTGTTCAATCAATTTTACTTCAATTTGGTTGTTGAAAGCTTTTACGCCCGACTTGACTATTTTAATTAATCCTGCTCCTCCGTATACAAAATCTTCATTTCTCTGCTGAAGTAACTTCTCCCATAACACAAAATTAATTCGTTTCTGCTGTCTGTTGCTGCGGCCCATACAAGATTTAATTTCATCCTTACGGATCTTCCATTCTTCTTAAATACAGAGTCCTGCTCACTCAATCTTCTGCTGCCTTGTACTTTGTTCTTCCTGTCATTGCCCAAGGCACGGCATGTGACTTTAATATTTCTAACACTTCCCCTTAAAGTCAGCTGATGGGTTATCAATAATACCCAAACATTTTCTCAAAAATTCAAATGTTTTCTGTGCCAATGGCTTTGTCAAAATATCTGCATATTGTTCCTCTATTTTACAATGTTGTAAAACAATTTCACCATTGTTCACCAATTCTCTGATATAATGAAACTTTGTGTCTATGTGCTTCTTTCTTTTGTGAAACACAGAATTCTTTGACAATGCAATAGCTGAGCTATTGTCACAATAAATCACAGTGCCCTTTACCTGTTCTTGGCACAAACTTCTCAACATTCTTCTCATCCAAATTTCTTGACACGCTGCTGCTGTAGCTGCCACATATTCTGCCTCTGCTGTAGATAATGCTACAATAGGTTGTTTCTTAGAAGCCCATGAAATGGCTCCTGAACCCATATGAAAAACATAACCGGAAGTGCTCTTCTGATCATCTACACTTCCAACCCAATCACTGTCAGTGTATCCAACTAATTCTGAATTTTCTGAAGCTGTATACA
>JAXQQM020075136.1:0-13279 GCA_034641835.2 Pinus albicaulis | reverse complement strand
TGTCAAGTGTTTGGTCTCAACCTAGTCTCCTAAATTGAGTTCATTTAATTATCAACCAGGGTTGGTAAACTGCTGAAGTGAAGTGCACCATATGTGCCTAGGTGTTTGTCTCTTAATGCGTTGTGTTTAGTATTTTATGATGTTTTTGGTCTTTTTGGTAGTTTTATGTTCACAAGGAAAATGACTAAAAAGCTAGTGGAAAGAAGCTAATGATTAAAACAGAGTGAAGCCTAATTGGTTGATAACAAGTGTCAAATGCAAAGACAAATACTAAAACAAAATCAAACCTAAACTATGACTAAGCAGAAACAAAGCTTGATAATGAATTTTAAGCAAATGACTCAAAACATAAACTCAACTTGTCCAATTCTTTCATCAAAGGTATTTTGAAAGAGATTTTGAGAAATGGTCAGCTAAGTATGCAAATTCTCCTAACTAAACAATTAAACAACTAGCTTATAATGATGCAACATTTATCCATGATTGAGATTTGTTGAAGTGTTATTTGGAGGAAAACATTGATACCATCATAAGATCTCCACTCTAAGACTAGTTCCTAACTCTATTCTGCAACTTAGTTAATCATCACTAAACCTCGCCCAAAAGTTATAGATTTCTTTTTAAAGTAGTCTTTTGAGGAAAGGCTTTGTTTATGAAGTAGTAAATAAGTTGCAAAAGTACCTCAGGCCTTGAAATGATACTGTCTTTTGTTCCTATGTTTATGAATCAATTATAGATTTGGAACAAGAAGAGGTTTGTAAATAATGAAGGCTGTTTTGTTAAGTTTAACAACTGAAGTAATCTAATATGCAGTGGATGACAACTAAATGTGGAGTGCAAATGCAATGAGTTAAGCTAAAACCGAACTTAAAATGTCACTAGTCTAAAACAGTGCTGAATTAACAAGTCATTATCAAACTCAAAACAAAATAACAGAGCATGAGTTAAATGCAATTAGACTCCGGAGTATCCTAACTAAGCTATCATGCATTATTCTATGGAATTATACAGTCTGTTTTGTCCATCATGGTTGGTATTTTGGAAGAGTTTCTTAGAACAAATCTAACTGTACAATTCAGTGCAAATGCAAACATAAAGAATGAAAGCAATTAAAAACTAAGATATCATAGCTATCTCCTACCCATCATTATGATATTTTGGAAGAGCATTTTAAGAGCAAGAACAGTTATGGTACTTAGTGTAAACACACAACTGAAACGTTCAGGATCATAATTATGCTTAAGACATCATAAGGATTTTTGGAAGAGTTTCTTCTTTTGGAAGAGTGCTTAGCATAAATATAACTGTGATGGTGAACAAAAGTGATTACAATTAAATCCTACAACACTATAGCCATTTCCCATTCATTATCATGATCTTTTGGAAGAGCTTCTTCCTTTGGAAGAGTTTTTAGAATGAGTATAACTATAGTGGCTAATGAAAACAACTATGAATTCAAACTTCAAAAACGTAAAGGAAACTAAGATACTTATCTAAATTACGCAAGTAAAACCATGCAGGAGGCAGGGGCCCTCTACCACCAGACAGAATCTAACTCCAAATCAAATAAACGCTTTTAAAACAATATTGTCGTCTTCATTAAAGGAGAAATAACTTGAACAGAGAAATCTGCGTCTTCAGAAATGTAGCATAGAATCTAAGCAAAATCTAGAACAAAATCTAGCCTATCTCTCGGTTTCCCAAGTGTTTTTATAACAAATTTACATAACAAGATTTGCAACAATTCCAGGATCATTGTCTTTCCTTATCGAAATAACATTAGGACTCTTGAAGTGGCTGCGTAAAAAGGAAAAGGACATCTAGACTAAGACAGTCCTATTAGAAGTCTGCCTTCTTAAATGTGTTCCCACGTACCAAAACCATATCCAGAATTCGTTTCTTCCTTCATGGTGAGCAACGAACAATGTAGACATGACGTGGAATATACCCATATGCGGTTTTTCTTGAGAGGCCACCTGGAACATGCCTAAACGTGAAGACAGCCGCAGAATTTCCGCTTAGCTACGAAATGTCTGCATTCTGCAGCTAGTTCCGGTCAAAATGCATTACAATGACAAAAATCACAAAACTTAGCAAGTTAGCCATGTTCATCATTCTAAAAGTAATTTTAACTAAATTCATTGATCAATTGGGTCTGGGATAACAATGGACAAAGGAAAATGAGGTAAAGTAAGATGAAAGAAAGCACAATCTTGGGGCTCAACATACCCCCACTGCTGTCTTCTTGCATGTCCTCATGCAATTTATTCCATAAACTCAGAGACTTCTGCAAGAACATCTAATCCTCTCCTTCTTATTTGCCTGGAAGCTAAAGGTCTTCTGGGTTTTCTGATGACAAGTTTGAACCTTAAGTTGATAAGTGCCCTGATTAGCTTCTTGTTCCTCTTTTTCAACTTTTCATTAGCCTTTTCCACTTTGTCTATATGTAGAGATAAGGTTGAGTTCATATCGGTTTTGAGTTTGACTTGTTCTTTCAGAATGTCATTCTCATTTTTGATGTGTCTATTAAGTATTTCCAGCTCATACCTATCCCTTCTTAACACATCTATTTCGGTCAGTGGAGGACTAGGGGTTCTCTCTCTACTCTCTGAAGCTTTCCTTTCCAAAGTTTCAACATAGTCATAGACTTCTTACTGAGCAGGGTCAATTTCAGGGGTTCCTTCATTAAAATCCTCTTCAACATCTTCTTCAATAGATGTTTCCTCATCTTCTATATTTATCACCCCTGTTTGTTTGATCTGAGTTTTCCTTAGTTTCCCCTTTAGTTTATGGCTTCTTCTTGGCTGGGAAAATCCCTCTCCTTTCTTTGTGGAAGATTTCCTGATTACCTTCTCTTTCTTAAGTTGTCTCTTGATTTGAGTCAACTTCTCTAAGATGATTTCCTCACTACTTTCCTGGACTGTTTTGTCAATTTCAATTTTTGAAGCTCTCCATTTTCTGCTTCTCCTTGTAGGCTGTTGTTCAGGTGAGGGATCTTTTTGCTCTTCAAAATGATTTCTTATCAAGAAATTATCCCAAGTATCATTTGTTTTGGCTAAATGGTGTTCAATTAAAATCTTAACCAAGCCATGATGGTATAGAGTTGTCTCTAAAAATTGGACCCTTCTTTGAACACAGGAAGCCATATTTTTCAAACTTTGAAGCAAAAAGTAGGGTAAGTTTAACTCTTCCCCCAGAAAATGCATTATCAGTCTAATGTGGTAAACATAAAATGTGCCATATCTACCCTCACATGTAATAAATTTTTGCAGAATAAGCAATATGTTTCTCCATTTATTTTTCAATGCAGAACTTGGAATTCCTTTCTTAAACACAGTGATATCCATACCTGGTGATTTTAGAATTTGCTTCCAAGATTCATTATGGAATTCTTTGTTTTTGAACCATCTCTCTCCATTTCTAAGCAATCCCGTAGCTTCTGCAATGAAAACTTCAGTGATAGTGAATTTAACATCCCCCACTTCAACCTCAGCTCCTTGAAATGACCTTGCAAATGTTTTAGTGACTTCTTTGTGGAAGCCATTAAATTTCTCAATAAATTGTAGCCATCCTACCTGTTGCAACATTTCTTTACATTGAGGGTAGCCTTCTAGGTATTTTGTACCTATTGGTTCGGTTCTTACAATAAGGCCCATATTTTCTCCTTCAATGTTCAGATTAATACTCTTTCTGTCCACGGAAACAATAACTTTCACCTTCGAATTGATATATCTCTGGTTCTCGGTGAAAATGCTTCAAACTTTGGACTGATATACCTCTGCGTTAATAGTGACAATGGCTTCAAACTTCGGACTAATATGCCTCTAGTTGACAGTGACAATGGCTTCAAATTCCTCACTGATATATCTTTGTCTCTCGGTGATAATGGCTTCAAATTCCACACTGCTATCCTCTGTCTTTCGGTGACAAATGGTTTCAAATTCCACACTGCTATACCTCTGCGTTTACAGTGATAATGCTCAATTTCTACTCATGGTGATAGTGCTTTAATCTCTTCTCACAGTGATAGTGTTTTGATATTCAAACTGATATATCTCTGCTCACAGTGATAGGGATATCTCGGAATGAAGGGCTGGCTGCGGAATGGAGTGATGGAGGTAGTTACGGAATGAGTTAATGAAGTGAGGTGGAGAAAACAAATTAATGATTTACAAGACTGCGGAGATTTTTACAACGGAAAAGAAAATCACCATTGAATGATTTGGTTGGGTGACGTGAAGAAATCAAACACTTCAGCCTTTTTAACCGCTTAAATGATGTCGGGTATAGAATTTGAAATGAGAGATTTTAATGCAAAGTTTGTGGAGGGTATTTTGGTCATGATCAATAAAAATAATTAAAACAACTTTTTCGAATGATTCATAACTAAAACTATGCTAAACCTTATGAAATGCCATTATAATCAAAACTTGTTACCTCTGCTTTTCATTTGCTTTTTGTGGTCTTTGTCTTCTTTGTTCTCCTTTGGAAGAGTCTTCATAAACCTCCTTGATTCTTCTTATTCATAGATATACTGGATCATCTTGTTGCAATTCAAATGTCTGCTGATTAGTGCCTTCAGGATTTGTAGCTGCGGAATGACTGTCTGGCTGCGGAAAGTTTGATCAGCTGCAGAATGTCTGTTAAGCTGCAGAATGTACCTATAGAGTATTTTAATCATGGAATGGAGTGGTTTGGGATATAAGTGAGATGTTATATGAATGAAGATGGATGATGAGTCATGATATGTATGAAGTGGATGATGGAATGGAATGAATTCAATGAAATGGAGTGGAAGAATATAAAAAAATTGGCCTGAAATCCATGACATGTGTTATTCATTTACAGCAAGACATCAAACTTTAAATTTTGACATGGAAATGAGGTGGATGAAGTATGGAATGAGATGAATGATATATGGAATGAAGTGAAGTATGAATGAATGAATGAAATGGAGTATGGATGGATAAGTGAATGAAATGAAATGAAATGAAATGGATCATAAGTACAATGGATCTGAACTTATGATTTTGTAACAGCTGCTTGCAAAAACAAAATGGGAAAAGTTAGAGTGTCAGAAAAACTCTGATTTTCACCCTATATTTTCTGTATAAACATGCCAATCAATGATTGGTTTTCATGTTTATATTTTTATTTTATTTTTATTTTTTATTTTTATTTTATTTTTTAAATAAATGCTTCAGAAAATTCAATCAAGTTGATGAAGAAGAAATATTCTTCTTCATTAACTTCACATCACTGCTTTCTTGGAACTTCTTGACAAATTCTTCTCTTGAGAGTGGTTTGTGATACAGCTTCAATCTATGACCATTCACAAGAAAAGTGACCTCTTCTTCATCTATTGTCCTGATTTTTACTTCTCCATTGTTAAAAATTTCAACAATTTCATATGGCCCAAGCCAATGTGTCTGAAATTTACCTTGAAAATCCTTGAATTTTGAATCAAACAAGAGAGCCCAATCACCTTCTTTGAATTTCTTCTCTTTGATGTACTTGTCATGCCATATAGTCCTTTGCTATTGGACTAGACTTGTCTTCTGAACTGCATCTTGTCTGATCTCATCCAATTCATTAATCTACTCCAGTCTATGCTTTTGTGCCTCCGTTAAATCAATTCCTAGCTGAACTGCCATTTTGAAAGTTTGAATCTGGAACTCTATGGGAAACAAAACTTGCTTTCCATAAACAAGTTCATAAGGAGTATGGCCTATTGTGTTTCTCCATGTAGTTCTATAGGCCCACAAGGCTTCAGGAAGCCTATCTACCCAATCTCTTCTATGTAAATGAACAATCTTTGTTAGGATTCCTTCAATGACCTTATTAGTAGATTCCACTTGACCATTTGCTTGTGGATGATAAGGAGTAGATTTTCTATGCCTGATTTTGTACCTCTCCATCATTTGCTCCACTAGCTTTGATGTAAATTGAGCTCCTTGATCTGTAACAATTTCCCTTGGGACACCAAAACGAGTAAAAATATCCTCAAAAAGAAAAGTAACTACAGATGTTTCATTAGCAACAAGTAATGGCTTGGCTTCTACCCATTTAGTAACATAATCAGTGCAAACTAATATATACCTCTTCTGTCTTGATGGAGGACTAATAGGTCCTACAAAATCCAAAGCCCATTTTTCAAAAGGTTCAATATGTACCTGAGTTTGTAATGGCATCTCACCTAAAGGAGAAGGTTTCCCTACCCTTTGGCAACTGTCACACCTTTTGACATACTCTTTAGCATCTTTAAACAAGGATGGCCAATAATATCCTAAATTAAGGATCTTATAGGCTGTCCTCTTATCAACAAAGTGTCCGCCACAAGGTTCATCATGACATGCTTTGAGAATCTCAGGCATCTCATCTTCACGAACACACCTTCTAATGATCAAATCTGGACCTGTCTTGTACACCTCATTAGCAACCCATGAATATTTTGCACTGTCATAAATGATTTTTCTTTTATCCCTCGCATTCATTATTAAAGGAAATTTTTCTGAAACTAAATAATTAGCAATATTAGCAAACCATGGAGTTTGAGTAGAGATTGCAAAAAGATATTCATCAGGAAATTGATCTTCAACTGGAGTGTCATCTTTGATATTTTGGAGTCTAGATAGGAAATCAGCTACTGTGTTTTGTTTTCCAGGCCTCTCTAGAATGTCAATGTTAAATTCTTGTAAGAGAAATAACCATCTTATGACTCTACCATTAGTAATTGATTTGTTCATTAAGTATCTAATTGCAGAATGATCAGTGTGAACAAAAGTTTCATAGCCTGTTATATAGTGTCTAAATTTTTTTATGGCATGAACAACAGCTAAAAACTCTTTTTCAGTTACAGTATAGTTTAACTCTGCAGGAGTCAAATTTTTACTGGTATAATAGATGGCATAGGGAATCAAGTCTTTCTACCCCAATACTACTCCTAGAGCTGTATCGGAGGCATCTGTGGAGATATGAAAAGGTAACTTCCAGTTAGGTCCCCTTAATATAGGTGCTTCAGAAATTTTGGTTTTCAGGGTCTCAAAGGCTAACTGGCAATCAGAAGTCCATTTGAATTCACAATCTTTGGTTAGTAGTTTGAAGAGTGGATATGCTATTTTGGTGAAGTTTTCTATAAATCTCCGATAATACCCTGTAAATCCTAGAAAACTCCTAACATCTCTTTGACAACTTGGAATGGATAAGTTAGATATGACTTCAACTTTAGACTCATCAACTCTAATCCCATCCCCTGAAATGTGATGCCCTAAAACAATACCTTCAGTAAACATCATAAAACATTTTTCATGACTAAGTGAAAGATTTGCTTCCTGAAATCTCTTTAAAACTTTTTCCAAGTTTTCTAAAGCTTCTTCAAATGAGTTTCCAAAAACTGTGAAATCATCCATGTACACCTCTACACAGTCATGTATTAGATCTGAAAAAATTCCTAATACTGCCCTTTGGAATGTTGCAGGTGCATTACATAATCCAAATGGCAATACTTGGTAAGCATAGGTACCCCAAGGATAGGTAAATGTGGTTTTGTCTTGATCTTCAAGTGCTACTTGGATTTGATTGTAACCACTAAACCCATCTAAGAATGAGAAGTACTTCTTGCCAGCTAATGTATCTAACACTTGATCTATGAAAGGTAAGGGAAAATGATCTTTAAGAGTAGCTTTGTTTAGTTCTTGGTAGTCAACACACACCCTCCATTTACCATTTTTCTTTGGCACAATTACCAAAGGAGAAACCCACTGACTATCTGAAATAGGATAGATGAAATTGACATTTAACAATTTTTGCAATTCTTCTTTAACAATTTCCCTAAGATTTGGATTCATCTGTCTTTGAGGTTGTCTGATTGGTTTGCAATTTTCCTCTATATAGATGTGATGAGTGCAAGTCTTGGGGCTTATCCCTTTCATGTCAGTGTATTCCCATGCATATGCAGAAGAATGTCTCTATAATACTTTGACTAACTCTTCTTGTTGAGATTTTTCTAGGTTCTTTTTTATGTTCAAAATTTCGCCTGGAAAAATCTCACTTGTAGAGCTGCCAAATTTGTCTATAGAATGAAGAGACATCTGCCTTGATGACAAAAACTCAATAGTGGATCCCTCTTGAAATGATTCATGTTTGTGTTCTGGAGAGGATTCAAAATTTTCTAGAGTATTCAGAATTTGATTATCTTCACCAATTTCTAAAATTGTGAAGAGAGGTTGTAAATCTTCTTCATCCTTTATCCATTAAGTGTCATCTAGATCTGTAATTCTCCTAGATGGAGGATATAAAGTGAACTTCTTAGTTGAACTACCATCAGAGATGTACATATCACCGGATCTACAACTAATAAAAGCATCAGCTGTAGCCAACCAAGGTCTTCCTAATATAACAAGATGGCCTCCTAGATTATTCTTAGGAGTTAGGATCATAAAATCCACAGGGTACTCCCAAGAATCTAGGGACACTGGAATGTCTTCTATTACCCCATCTAGTTTGATCACAGATCTGTCTGCTAATTGTAATAGTGTGGGTGTAAAGAGAAGATTAGGAAGTTTCAGTTTATCCATGATTTGTCTACTCATGATATTGATTGTTGCTCCTAAATCAATGAGTGTGTTTTGGATTTCAATTCCATTGATGTGAATTTTGACAACTGGATTTCCTGGGTCAAGATACTTTGGAATAGCAATCTTGCCCATCATAATGTCTACTATTTTTCCTTCCAGTTGAATTTTCTTTGTTTCTCTTATTCTTTTTCTTGTTTTCTTCATACTCAACTCCTTTATTGTTTTGGCTAAAATTGGAATTTCCTTGATGGCTTGTAGTAATGGAATTTTAATGCAAACATTTCCCAACTCATCTAGGAAATCATAATTAGGCACCATGATTTGTTTTTCTACACCCTTATCAATTTGTAATATTTCCAGAAAGGGAGGTATAGAAGTAGATGTGGATGGTTGCTCTAATACAGGAGTTGAACTTATTGGATCTTTTTTCTTTGATTTTTCAGTGTTTGGGTCTTGAAAAGATGTGTCTCCCTCAAGACTTTTATTCACCTGTAGAGAGTCTTCCTCAGAGTTATCTTGTTCTTGTATAATCACAGAAGGTTTCCTCTTTTCAAGTATTCTTCCAGACCTAAGTTGAACATCACTAAGGTCTAGAGGAGTAATTAAATAAGTTGGAAACTGTTGGCCTTCTATCATGTATGTGTTCTGAGGACTTTTATTATTGGGGTTTGGTATGGGTTGAGCAGGCAATTGATTTGATTTTTGAGGAAATGGTAATGGGAGTGGTTGATTTTGATGTGGTTGGTTCTGATTATGTTGTTGAGGATTTTGTTGAAAATTTTGTTGAAGATTTTGAGGAAAATTTTGTTGAGGATTTTGAGGGTAAAAATGTGGGTATGGTGGATAGGATGGTGGATACTGATAGTATGGGGAATATCTTGCATAGGGACTTTGTGATCCTTGTGCCCAAGCTGGAGATTGATTTTGAAATTGAGGCCAAGGTTGCTGCCAAGAATTCCAAGGTGGAGGTTGTTTATACATTTGATCATGGAACCCTTGTGTTTGAGGTCCTTGCCAAGGCCTTCTAGATACAAAATTGAGAGACTCTGTGGAATCTGTAGGAGTTTCCTCCTGAAAGACAGCTTTGAGACCAGGAAGAGAAGGACAATTCTTGGTCTCATGTTTTTCAGAACAAATGACACAGGTTTCTACAACTTTTACATCCAAATGACACTCTCTCAAGGCATGTTTTCTTCTACATTTGGGACAAAAGATTTCCAACGCATCAGATTCAGCTTTTTGCTTGTTTTGTATCTTAAGGGTGTCTATTTGTTCACTAAGAATCCCTAAGATGTCAGATTTAAAATCATCAAGCATGTTTCCTATTTCTGATCTACTTACTGTCCCAGAAGCAGACTTACTTGCCCTTGCAAGAGCAGGATCTCTTGGACCTTTGACAGTTTTAGATTTCCCTCTTGAAAGGTTGATACATAACTCAGATATTTCAAGTAATGTGAGCTGTGATATATCCCCTTTTCCCATCATGTTAAGGATATCCAACCATTCATCCCTAATTTTTTTCAACAAAAGAGCTTTTAAGGTGTCTTGATCTAGGTTTTCCATTTTTGCTCTTTTGATGTTGTAATTAAATCTCTCCAACAAATCTTCCAAATTTTCATCTTCTTTTTGTAACATCTTAAAAACTTCTTCATTATGATTAACCGGCATAAAATAATCCAGATATCTCTCTAGAAATGCTTGTTTCATGTCTTCCCATGTCCTAATAGAACTGTTAATCAAACTCATAAACCACTTCAATGCTGCTCCTTTCAAGGTTGAAGGGAATAATTTCATTTTTTGAGCATCTTGTAAGTAGTCATAAGTTCTACATAGAACTTAAAATTCAAATAAGAAGGTCTCAGGATCTTCAGTTTTAAGTACATAGAAGTTTGGAAGGACAGAGGGTGAAATGTTTTTCATGGTTGTATTAGTTTCTTCATCAATTATAGGGAACCCAAAAGAGCTTCCTATTCTACCTCTTCCTCCATCTGCACCTCTACCTCCTTCTCCTCTACCTCTACCTCTACCTCCAAATAGTGTGTGTTCTCCATTAAAAAATCCTCCTCCTCCTTCTTCTGCCATGGTTGACTCTCTTGTGGAAGTGGAAAGGTTTGTGTCCCTAACAGGAGTTTTTAGATCTTCTTCTATGGCAGGTTCAGTGGATGAAGTGGAAGGTTTCTCTAATGGAATAGATGGCCTTAGATCTTCTAGGAGTCCAAGATCAGTAAAGGATGGAATGTGGGTCTGAGTTGAAGGTGTACTAGCTCTGGATCTAGATGAAACAAGTGGTGCTCTAGAAATCAAACTTTTGCTTCTGCTGCTTATAAATCTTCCCCTTGAATCTCTCTCCCTACGCATATAATTGTTTTTGGATGCTAAGAAACAAAGGTTACCTAGTTTTCACTTCCCTGGCAACGGCGCCAAAATGTTTGGTCTCAACCTAGTCTCCTAAATTGAGTTCATTTAATTGTCAACCAGGGTTGGTAAACTGCTGAAGTGAAGTGCACCGTATGTGCCTAGGTTTTTGTCTCTTAATGCGTTGTGTTTAGTATTTTATGATGTTTTTGGTCTTTTGTGATGATTTATGATGTTTTTGGTCTTTTTGGTAGTTTTATGTTCACAAGGAAAATGACTAGAAAGCTAGTGGAAAGAAGCTAATGATTAAAATAGAGTGAAGCCTAATTGGTTGATAACAAGTGTCAAATGCAAAGACAAATACTAAAGCAAAATCAAACCTAAACTATGACTAAGCAGAAACAAAGCTTGATAATGACTTTTGAGCAAATGACTCAAAACATAAACTCAACTTGTCCAATTCTTTCATCAAAGGTATTTTGAAAGAGATTTTGAGAAATGGTCAGCTAAGTATGCAAATTCTCCTAACTAAACAATTAAACAACTAGCTTATAATGATGCAACATTTTATCCATGATTAGAGATTTGTTGAAGCATATTTGGAGGAAAACATTGATACCATCATAAGATCTCTACTCTAAGACTAGTTCTTAACTCTATTCTGCAACTTAGTTAATCATCACTAAACCTTGCCCAAGAGTTATAGATTTCTTTTTAAAGTAGTCTTTTGAGGAAAGGCTCTGTTTATGAAGTAGTAAAGAAGTTGCAAAAGTATCTCAGGCCTTGAAATGATATTGTCTTCTGTTCCTATGTTTATGAATCAATTATAGATTTGGAACAAGAAGAGGTTTGTAAATAATAAAGGCTGTTTTTGTTAAGTTTAATAACTGAAGTAATCTAATATGCAGTGGATGACAACTAAATGTGGAGTGAAAATGCAATAAGTTAAGCTAAAACTGAACTTAAGATGTCACTAGTCTAAAACAGTGATGAACTAACAAGTCATTATCAAACTCAAAACAAAATAACAGAGCATGAGTTAAATGCAATTAGACTCCGGAGTATCCTAACTAAGCTATCATGCATTATTCTATGGAATTATACAGTCTGTTTTGTCCATCATGATTGGTATTTTGGAAGAGTTTTTTAGAACAATTCTAACTGTACAATTCAATGCAAATGCAAACATAAAGAATGAAAGCAATTAAAAACTAAGATATCATAGCTATCTCCTACCCATCATTATGATATTTTGGAAGAGCGTTTTAAGAGCAAGAATAACTATGGTACTTAGTGTAAACACACAACTGAAACGTTCAGGATCATAATTATGCTTAAGGCATCATAAGGATTTTTTGGAAGAGTTTCTTCTTTTGGAAGAGTGCTTAGCATAAGTATAACTATGATGGTGAACAAAAGAGATTACAATTAAATCCTATAACACTATAGCCATTTCCCATTCATTATCATGATCTTTTGGAAGAGCTTCTTCTTTTGGAAGAGATTTTAGAACGAGTATAACTATAGTGGCTAATGAAAACAACTACGAATTCAAACTTCAAAAACGTAAAGGCAACTAATATACTTATCTAAATTACGCAAGTAAAACCGTGCAGGAGGCAGGGGCCCTCTACCACCAGACGGAATCTAACTCCAAATCAAATCAACGCTTTCAAAACAATACTGTCTTCTTCATTAAAGGAGAAATAACTTGAACAGAGCAATCTACGTCTTCAGAAATGTAGCACAGAATCTAAGCAAAATCTAGAACAAAATCTAGCCTATCTCTCGGTTTCCCAAGTGTTTTTATAACAAATTTACATAACAAGATTTGCAACAATTCCAGGATCGTTGTCTTTCCTTATCGAAATAACATTAGGACTCTTGAAGTGGCTGCGTAAAAAGGAAAAGGACATCTAGACTAAGACAGTCCTATTAGAAGTCTGCCTTCTTAAATGTGTTCCCATGTACCAAAACCATATCCAGAATTCGTTTCTTCCTTCACGGTGAGCAATGAACAATGTAGACATGACGTGGAATATACCCATATGCGGTTTTTCTTGAGAGTCCACCTGGAACATGCTTAAACGTGAAGACAGCTGCAGAATTTCCGGTTAGCTACGAAATGTCTGCATTCTACAGCTAGTTCCGGTCAAAATGCATTACAATGACAAATTTCACAAAACTTAGCAAGTAAGCCATGTCCATCATTCTAAAAGTAATTTTAACTAAATTCATTGATCAATTGGGTCTGGGATAACAATGGACAAAGGAAAATGAGGTAAAGTAAGATGAAAGAAAGCACAATCTTGAGGCTCAACATCAAGTTTGATATTTTAATAATTTTT
>JAXQQM020083713.1:0-21180 GCA_034641835.2 Pinus albicaulis | reverse complement strand
CTCGTTAGACTCCTATACCAATAGGTGTCATTTTTCATGATTGTCTTGATTGAACTATGGAATATGTTCAAACATTTTTCTTGTGCAAAGGTGTTCCATATTCTTGAAAAATCAAAAAATCAAAAAATTTTAAAAATGTAAAGAGGGTATACCCTAAAAGAAAAATCAAAGGGTAAAAAGAATAAAATGGTCAAAAAAGTGAAAGAAATGAACCCCAAACAAAAATAGACCAGGAAAGTGTGCAAGTCCAAATGCCACTACTATTTCATTTTTTGTAAATAAGTAATTTTGTGCAGCTTGTTAAACTTTGCCACAATTTATGAAGAGTTAAACTGTATAAACTTGACTCATTCATTTTTCAATTTCATGTTGTAGAATAGTGAATAAATATCTGACCAAACAGTTTAATCTTGGCAGATAAGTAGATAGGTAGAGTTAATCAAAGGTGCTCAACAGTTTAATCTGAGCCCTTGGATGTAATAAGGGTAGAATTAGATAGATTTTCCTTGTAAAAGAAAAGAAGATTGATAAGGGTTTGCAAGTCTAAATGCACCCTAATAAAGAAGAGAAAATGGTAGTGTCAAGTAGATAGGGTAGGTAGATGGTGTTGCAAAGTCTCATGTGATGAATGATGGTGCTAAATGTGTTTAATCTTTTACTTTCATCACAAATATTGAAGCAGAAAATGCACTGGAAAATCACAGCAAGAAAAGTCAAAATCATTAACTTCCCACATCACTTTCTCCCTAAGATTTTTACTAATTTCCCCAAAGTGCTAAGGTATTTGGAGATTAAAGGGGCTCAAGGCATTTCCTTGACTTTTGGAGGGACCGGACCCTCGGCCTAATGATAAAAAAGACCTAAGTACTTGAAGTTATTTATCATTATAATCATTCACTTTTATCCTTTTCCTAAGTAAAATCCTATTTTACTTAGGAAAATCATGCAAATTTCCATAATGATCCCTCAAAATCACTTGCTATTCTATGTTTAAGTGTTGAAATTGAGATGATATAATTTACTTCAAAGATCTTCACTTTCTTAGTTATAGTTAAGTGTTTTGAGTTTACCTTGTCCTTTGTCATATTAACTTTGACTTATCTATTAAATCCCTAGTAAGAAGACCTTATCCTATAGTACATAACTCCTTTTTACATAAATATCCCAAAAAACCCCTCTTATTATAAGTTTTGGCCAAAGTTATTTAATCCCCTTTGTTAAATAAAAAACCCCCAATAAAAACCCTTTGGCTAAAAATACCCATATAAGTTATTCCCTACCCCTATGGTTGATAAATAACATTTATTTATTACCATATATTAAAAATATATGAAAAAGGTTTTAAACATATAGTTTTATGTGTTTAAAACAAAAAAATAAATAAAACCGAAGTTTTAATTTAAACTAAAACTTTAAAAAAAAATCCCCCCAGCCTCCGTGACCCATTCCCTTGGCATTTTAAAATTCCGCCTGACACTTTAACCATAGTTAAAAAACCCCTAACCCTGCCGCAACCGTGAATAAACTATGGGATTAATTAAATCACCAGGATTAATTAATAACCATCGATTCTGCCAATCAAATGCCTCCCGGGATATTTAATTAAAGTTAATCATTTTTTAATCCCCGTCGGGCCCGCGCATTAAAACTCCGCCGATTCCACGTCCCGTCCACCGTCAGATCGCCCCCCCAAAGATCAACGGCCCAGGATCATTCCGCTGGCCGTCTCGCGTCCAAAAGATAACGAGCGGGGGCACAGTGGTTTTGGAATAGTACTCCTACCACGTGTCAGTCGATTAATGGAATCGCTGCCTCCTCGCTAAATACCACCATCTCCAAAAGAGTGGTGCGGAAATTACCGCTTACCGCCCAGTCCCGGTGACATGTCCTCCCGTACCAAATGACGTCATCCTCGAAATAATAAAAAATTCTCATTGACTTTGTAAATAAAACAAAAACCCGTGTATTTTCTGTCTTTTTCACTGCTGAAAACGACTGCGTCCTCCACTGAAGAATTCGAAAATTCCGTTGATTAAGACGCTGCCAAACAAAATTGCTGAACGCTATTGTTAGACCAGTGCCCAAGCATCCATCCGCCATTGACCAGTACCTGTAAATTTCAAACTTCTCCATCAAACAGGTATTTATTCGATTTCTTACTGGAACTCTTTGAAAAATCCACTTTCCTGTGTTAAAAATTCACGCCAAAGTCTGAAAAAGGGTTAATATCAGTCTATTCTAGTTCCTGCAAGTAAAATCAAAGCTCCCAGAAACAAAATTGTGCCCGGTCTGTGAAGAAAACCCTGAAACTTCCATTTTGAATACACAAGAACCAAAATGGAAGCTCCGGCAGCTCTGAATGTAACCCCATTAAATGCCCCTCACAGAGAGTTAGAATACTTACCATTAGTGGATAAAGACTTTCAAATTAAAGACTTAGTTTTCGATGAAAGTCCCCTTCGAAGTTATTGTCGCTGCAGAGACGATTATTCGAAAGGTCTGGATGTCATTGGATTGTGGGAATCCAATTTCCCGAGATATCTCATCCCCTCAGTCCGTATTTTCCCAGAAATTATCCACTATTGTCACTCCAACTATGATTCAACTCAAAGGGCAGTGTTGTCTCCTGACCAGAGTATCCTTTTCCCCATCACTCCTCAAGCTATCAATACAATGCTCCATTTTGAACCTGATCAAGATCTTACTCCTTTGTCCATGGAAGAACTACTTGAAAATTCTACCCAACTGTCTCCAGAAAAATTGAAATGCATTTGCCAGACTTTTATGTTACCTGAACATCAACCCAAGGGACCTCCTCCCTATGGTTTTGCTTATTTTAATAATTTAGGCAAACTCATCCTAAATATGATATCCTTTGTCATGGGTTTCAATACAAGTGAATATGTTGATGAAATAACCCTGGTATTGCTGTCTATCTTTACTCTTGGGCAACCTCCTGCAGTAAAATATGACTTTGCATCTTTCATTGCCAATAAAATCCATGACCAGTTCATGAGGCTAGATAATGAGAAAGTGTTTAAATATTCCTCAGTCATTTACCATCTCATCATCTATTATCAATCAGAGAAGTTCCATTTTCCTGTTAAAAATCTTGATGCCAAGGGAAACCCTAGATCTGTTATATTCTGGTCTGCCATAACTCACTCTTCCTATAATTCTCCCTATTCTTATGTTGAGTTCATCGATCTTTTTGTATATCCTGCAACTACCTTGTTGACTGGAATTCCCCCTCCAAGGCTCAGTAATGAGATTAAGAAGACTTTGCAGCTTTCAAGGACATATAAGTTGGGGACTGGTATTTATACCAAAATCATTCAGTCATCAGAATATATGGATGTGAATTGTATCCATTCAAGTTGCCAAAATATGTGCCTATGAGACTTTTTGCCTTAGAATATTTCAGGCAAATGAATAATTCTGATATGATTCATTTTTGTAGTGTAAAAAAGAAAGCCCAACTCAGGATCAAAAGTCAATTAGGCCCCTTCATATGCAATTCTAGGGATGCTGAACATGAAGTAGAAAATATATTGCAAAACCATTTCAAGCTAAAAAAGAGTTTCCATTGGATTCCTTATGATCCATTCAGTTTTATCTGTGACAAAAGAATGAAGAACAAATCATCACCTTACTTTCACCACAGGATTCCAGAAATAGAACAATATGCTAATCAAGATGAGTGGGTGGAAGGAACACTAGTTGAGCAAGATAGTGAAGAAGACAATATGAACAAAATTATGAAAGACCTTGAGAAAAAGTTTGACTTAGAATCTTTTGGGCAAGTGCAGGTACCTCATATTGGCACTTCTTCAGCAGGAAATATTCAACAGGGATTACAGGAAATCAGTTCACCAATTGCAGTTGAGTCTAAAGGTAAAGGGAAATAACCTGAGGCACAGGTCATTGAAACTTCCATTATGTCAGAAAAGCCTCAAACCTCTAAGGCACCAGATCAAACACATGTTTCCCTTGTTCAAGTTAATCATCCTGAGGTTTCAGAATTACAGACTCCATCTAATATGGAAATAGGCAAGAAAAGACAGGTTGCTGATCCCACTCCTCCCAAATAAACTTCACAACAACACTAGGCTAAGAAGTAGAAACTGAATCCACTTCCAGAAGTGGAATCTATAGATGAGATGTTTGATGATGAAAGAGAAGATAGTCAACTAACTGGTTCAGTTAGTATAACACACACAGGTCATAAAGGAAAAGAGTTACAAAAACAGTTGAGCACTGAAGTATCTTCCTTTAAACAACCAAAAACAGATACAGGTGATATAAAGAGAACTTTCATTAATATAAAAGCAAAGAATGATCCATTGAGAATGAAGGTATATGATCAATATCTGAAAATGGCTCCACACAATCAGGAAAGATTAATGTCAGCATTTGACATTCAACAAGGCAAAATGATGATGAGCCATTTCAAATCCAAGGTGCCAAAACCCATGACAACATCTGATTATATTAGGACCAATTTTGAGGTCCTGGCAAAAGACATTCATCCCTTGGACCAGACAGAGTTGCATAAAAAAACTGGGGAAATGGTATATTCCACCCTTACTGATAAGGCCATGGCAGCCCTTAGGCTGCAAGATTCTTTAAATAATACAAGCACCCAGTTGCAAATTGAGAAGGCTTCTTCTCAGGCAAAAGATAACAGAATAAAGTCTCTGGAAGACATAATCATCAGTTTGGGTCACAATCCCAAAGATATCAAAAGCATTGAGGCACTAATTAAAAAGAAAGATGATGATATAGCTGCACTGAGAAGGCAGCTGAAATTGCCAGCCTCAAGGCATCCCCAGACCCAAGAAGTTTTGAAGGAAAATTCACAGGAAGAGATGATGGAGTTGCTCTTAAAAATGACTGAGCAACTGAGTGAAACAGAGAAAGAATTGGAACAGGCATTAAAAGAAAAGCAGGATATCATGCAAACATCTACAACAGAGATCACTACAGGTACCACAACAGCAGATCAACAAACAGAGTTAGCACAGGGAAACACTTCTGGTTTAAGTTCTGATGAATTGGTAAAACAAATGGAAAGTTTAAAACTCAGAGTTACATAACTTAAAACCATAAAATTACAGTTAGAAAATTTGGAGCAGAAATATGATATGTCTAAAAGGACTGTTGCTGATAATACCAGGGAAATTAAAAGATTGGAAAAATTGGTAAAGGCTTTAGAAAAATATCTTTCGTTAGAAAATCCTTTGAGAGAAATAAATGAAATTCTTTGGGATAATATAGTTGAGTCAATAAAAAGTATTTGGTCCTTTGTTCAAATGATCTTTGAACAAAATGACTTGATCAAAGTAGCTCAGGAAGAAATAGACAAAACAAGAGATGAATTAAGGGGCAGACCTGAGCAAGCCAATCAACTTATACAGTTTTTGAACACCCAGACTAAGCAACAACTTGCAGAGCTAGGAATTGATGACAGGACAGGCACTATTTTAGAAATAAAAAGAGTTTTTACCAAAAGAACTCTTATGCAGAATTTGGAAAGGAAATGCTCAGATATTCTGGAAGAAATTAATACTTTCAAAGGAAAATTCCAGGTTTTATTGGACAATGGGTTACCCAGTCCTATGCTCGCAGAGGACAAGATAATGGACCTGGAAACCTATGTTACTAAAATAGATATACATGCTCATAACACAACTGTTCTTTCTATCAGTTCGTCACAAGCAACATTGCCAACAGGGAGGAATCTCTACGACAGGTTAAAAAATTTGTTTCATCTTGAGCAGGAAATAAAGTATTTGTTCCCTAATCAGCCCACTTTTTACAGATACAAAGAGGCTGATGAAACATTAAGAAAAATTAAAAGAACCATAATAGCAGAAGATCAATGGTGGGAAGACTTATTGGACATTTTATGAAATTTATCTTCAGGTTGAGAATTTTATCTTTCTACTATCATGTAAAGGATAAATAATGAGCACAGATTAAAGAGTATCATTTGGGCAGTTGAAAGAGTATCAGTAGAAACAAAGAGTATCAAACAAGCAAAAGAGTTACTCAAAGGGACAGCATCGAGCCCTATTATAGCACCTGCCTCCAGCACATCCTCAAAAGGAGGAAACAACACATAAGCAATTACTTTTTGTCTTATCTTCGAGACCATTTGTCTCCTTTTTTATTGTAATTTATTCATTAGTCACCCTAGATTATTGGCTAGGTTAGTGTGAGATATTTTCAATCATTTTTGTATAAATAAACCCTCAAAGAGAGTATTGGGTGGATTCTACTACTTCGCTGTGACATTGATGTTTTTGGAATAAAAGCATTTTGGAGAAATTTATTTGTGGCTTACTGGATGACAATTTGAAGCTCAGGACTTTTTGCAGGATTCATGTGTCGGACTGCAGTTCAATAAGTCTTTCTACCCTATGTCTTAAGTTTTATATTAGTTTATAATATCATTATGTCCATTTCTGAATAATTTACATAAAGGATTGAATCAGAATTTACTTAATTGTACTCTGATTTCAGATGTGATTGTTCTCAATGTTTTCCTCTGAATTAGTTATAAGCATGAATTCTTAAATGCTCTTGCTTTGCTAATTTTAACATTGTTGATTACTATAATAAAGAATTCTTCATTTCTCTTTGTTTGTAATCATCTCATTTCTATTTTTGAACATGGTGAAAGATTCTTAGCTGCCTTTCATCCCTTCAAAATCATCCCATCCACTTTAAATTCTAAGGATTGTTCTCTGTCTAGCTATCTTGCCCTGTAAAGCCATCTTGTGTGTAGAATAGAAATCCAGTAAAGCCATCCTTTGACTCCATAGCCCAATGGACTGAAAATCTTCAACCTTGCCCCTAGTTTGCGGATTCCACCATTTTCAAACAAATTCTTGAACTTATAACTAGCCTAAAACCTTCTAAGAACAAAGATAAATCATAAAGAGAGAGCCCTCTCTGGATGCAGATTGGCTAGATTCTGCATCTGAAGGTTGGTTTGTGGTTACCTCGGGTATACTTTCCTTTTCCACAACTTCAAGGAAAACTTGAGTGATAACATAGTGGCGACCATACTGGGGATCTGAATCATTTTTATTGTTACTTTAGTTTGCTTATAAGCTACAGACAGAGTCTGAAGATCAGCCAGGTAGCCTTTGAAATGCTTTTGCTCTACAACTGCAAAATTAAATAAAAGCTGATTCAGTCTATCTCTGATTTAGCTTATACACTGAACCTTAGTTTTAAATGTTTAATCAGACTCTCTAGTTTAATAAATCTTTGAGAAAATTTTAATCACAAATCGTTATTTCTTGAAGAATTTGTAGAAGTTGTACTTTTATTTCAAATAAAACCAAAAATCCAAAAACATATATCATCTAGGAAAACTGGCTTCAGAAAGGATTCGCCATACTAGGTCAAATCCTGACCCCAATCCACCACCGATATTTGAAAATCCGAATCTGATTCCTAGGATTCTTAGAAGACAAGGAAATCAAGAAAGTTATGAAAGAGGAAGTCAAGAGAGTTCTGGAAGTTCCAGACCTCTTTCTAGATCACATTCCTGTCCTGTGAAGATTATATATTTTGACGAAATCCCCTTTGATGAGCGGTTTGAAACTTCTCTGTTCGTGAATTTTTCTGAATCTGAATTGTCTAAGCTTGTTCTTGACCCACTATTTCTTGAAGATTTTCAATTGAGATTTGTTTCATACCATCTTGACAGACATTTACAAGACTCTGTTCAATATGAACAAACCTTTGAAGAAAGTTCAAACATTTCTGTAATTACTGAAGCTTCCCAAAGTTCAGTAACTTTTCCTCAAGCTTTTCAAACCCCAGTCACCCTTTCTACTCCTCCACCCAGACCACCACCACCTATTATTCCATTACACCTTCCAATGGCCAATAGATATGCTCTGTTACAGTTGCCAGCCAACCCTTTGGCTTTGCCCCAAGATTATCAAAGTAAGATCACACCTTTTGATGGCTCAGGTACTTACACATCTCAACAACATACCAAAAGGATGACTGATTACTTTGAATTCTATGAAATTGACACTGATGATGTCCGAATGAGAATTTTTGTTCAGAGTCTTACTGGGGAAGTTAGGACATGGTTTAGGGCCCTTGCTCCAAACAGTATTGCTGATTTACCAGCTTTGTATAGGGCATTCTTGAATAGATGGGAGAAGAAGAAAGACCCTCTTCAGATCCTATCATAATTTGAAAAATTAAGGAGAAGACCTAATGAAACAGTGCAAGATTACACAATAAGATTCAACGAAGCATATAACGTTATTCCCCAGAACCTCAGACCCCCTCCTGACTCAGTACTGGTTAAATTCCCGGATGGTTTTGACTTTGAAATAGCCTATTCACTCAGGGAAAGAGCCCCCCCAAACCCTAGAGGAAATGCAAAGCATAGTGGTTAGTGTGGAAGCAAACCTTATAGAAAAACGAGCCAGAGCTAGGGCCGAAAGAAGAATGCCTATGAATGAAGAACCTTCAGCTTTTGAAAGAAAGCTGGATGCAATCATTAAAGGTATGGAAATATTGGGAGACAGAGTGGAGACAATTGAAAGAAAGTCTACTGGTGATAATCAAAATGTTGTGAGAAACCCAAACTTTAGAAGAAATCAGAACCAAAATATTGGGAAGAATGTCCCTAACCAAAATATCAGGCCACCTTTCCAAGAAAATTTTGTTGAAGGTTCAACTTCTGAAGAACCTACTGAGGATGTTGAAATAAACAATGTAACTGAGGACAAAAATGAACCAGAAGTTTTCCTATCTCAGGATGATCAGGAGAATCACATCCTTGAAACATTCCAAACTCATTCAGGAGAAACTTTTGATTTTAAAGAAGGCTATGACACAGCAATTTATGAGGTTCATAAACAGTACAATTTGAGAAGCAGACGGATTGATGTGCTAGAGAATAGCAAACAGAAATCTGTAAAACAAAATTTCAAAGGTAAAATCCCACCTGTACAAAACACTCCCCCTGTACAAATTCTGTCTAGGACAACTCCTAACCCCTCAAATCCAATAATTGAAGATGTGTCTGACAACCAACCAAACAATAAACAACAATCTAATACTTTTCCTCCTGTAGGAAATGTAGAAGAAACAATAGAAGTTAGTTCAGAAACACCTTCAAATCAAAATTTCACTCACGAAAAAGAGAAAAACGTTGAAGACCCAAAAAATAGAGAAAACCCAACTGTGCAAAACACTAAAGCTCAAACAGAAAAACCTTTCAATCTAGAGGCTGAAATAGGCAAACTAAAGATAGTTGTTCCTTTATCAGAATTGGCTAAACATGATGTCTATAGAAGTCAAATCAGCAAATCCCTAAACATTAACATTACTGGAATGGATGATTCGGTAAATATTCTTGATGATCAACCCAAACTCCTTTTTGGCCCCGAGGTAAATGGCAAACCAGAAAGTGGAGGAACTCCTCCATTTTATGTAAGCCTGAACGTTCATGACAAAATACTCCACAATGCTATGCTTGATTCTGGAGCATCCCACAATTTGATGCCAAAAGATGTGATGGAAAGATTAAATTTAGACATTACCAGACCGTATAAAGATTTGTTTTCTTTTTATTCTAGCCAGGTAAGATGTTTAGGTTTGATTAAATATTTGTGTGTTACTTTGGTGCAATACCCTGCGAAGTCTGTTTTGATGGATATAGTAGTGGCTGATATTCCTCCTAAATATGGTATGTTGCTTTCCAGATCCTGGGGTGCTAAACTTGGAGGATCTATTCAACTAGACATGTCATATGCCACTATTTCAGTATTTGGTCAACCTAAAAGATTATATAGATAAACCTTGATGAAGTACTTGGTGAGTAGCCATGAGAAGCCTGAAAACTTCCCTGTCTATTCAGTACATTCTGATATGGATTCTTTCATCCTTTATAATGTTGAAATGGACCTTCCAACTGAGCTAGAAGCACCTGAAAAGGAAACTACAAATAAATCCACTGTTCAGATCGAAGAGATTTCAGAAAACCAAGAAACACCAGACAACCAAGAAATACCAGAAAAAGCTAAACAACTAGCTCCTGTTAAGAAACATGTTAAAACAGTTGATGAAGATTATGAACATGAAATTTTGTGGCATTTAGAATTTGATGGCTCAGTAAACAAGTTAGGAGCAGGGGCTGGAATTTGGTTACATAATGTTGAAAATGATCATGCCGAAGGTCATGCTTATAGATTGAATTTTAGATGCACTAACAACATGGCAGAGTATGAAGCTCTTTTGCTAGGGCTTAAACATGTCAAAAAGTTAGGAGAAATTAGAGTATCAATCATAGGAGACTCTGAGTTAATTATCCAACAGATTAATGGTGAATGTTCAACAAAAGATCCCAGATTGAAACAATACAGAGAAACAGTTGTGGAAATTCTCAACACTTTTCTACAAGCTCAACTTGCCAAGATTCCCAGGAAACAAAATTTGCATGCTCATAGTCTTGCAATGTTCGCTAGCACATGTAAATTTCCTTTTGGACCTAATCATCAGTTCACAGCTGAGATTAGACATAGACCTGCTATACCGGACAATCTAATGAATTGGCAAGTATTTGTAAATAATAATCAAATCAATAGTTTTTTGACACTAGAAAATGAGTTTTCTAACAGCTATATAGATGAAGACATAACCATTGATGAATCTGATCAAGAAAAAGAACAAAAAACAGATATTTCCAGAGAGACTGCAATTCACATGCTTCACCCCACCACATTCACAGAAAAAGATATGCAGGATTTGATACAAATGGAATTTGATGAGATCATAGAAGATGAAACTGAAATCATTAATCTGAAAGACAATCATTTACCCAAGGGATTAACTCCTTTGGAAGATCTTTTTGATTCAAATGACATTCCATTTAAACCCAAAATGGAACCTGTTAAGGCTGATATTGAAGAATGCAACTTAGGAACCCCAGAAAATCCCAAAATGGTTAAACTATCTAAATCTCTGCCAGAAGATCAAAAGGTTAAATATGTTGAACTTTTTAAAGAATTCCAGGATGTTTTTGCCTGGAGTTATGAAGATCTTAAATCATATGATACATCAATCATTCAGCATACAATACCTTTGAAACCAGATCAGAAACCTTTTAAACAAAAACATAGAAGGATCAATCCTGTTTTATTACCTTCAATTGAAAAAGAAATTAAAAGGATGTTTGAAGCAGGGATTATAGCTCCTATTAGGTTCTCTGAATGGGTTTCGAATCTAGTACCAACAAGAAAGAAGACTGGAGAAATTAGGTTGTGTGTCAATTTGAGAAATTTGAATAAAGTTTCTTTAAAAGATAACTATCCTTTGCCTAAAATGGATCATATTCTACAGAGGGTAGTGGGATCTTCAAGAATATCTCTTCTGGATGGATTTTCAGGGTATAACCAGATTCTGGTTCATCCTGATGATCAAGATAAAACATCATTTACAACACCATGGGGTACTTTTAAATATGTCAAGATGCCATTTGGACTCAAGAATGCAGGAGCTACATTTCAAAGAGCAATGGACATTGCTTTTTCTCAAGAAATACATGATTTTTCTGGTAATTTATCTAGATGATTTAATAGTTTTTTCCAAAACAGATCAGCAACATTTAGATCATCTAAGGCAAGTGTTTATAAAGTGCAGAAAATATGGTATTTCCTTAAATCCTAAAAATTCATTGTTTGGTTTGGAAGAAGGAAAGCTCCTAGGTCACATTATTTCTAAATATGGCATTAGAATTGACCCTGAAAGAATAAAAGCAATTTTGCAGATACCTCATCCCAGAAATATAAAAGAACTTCAAGCTTTCATAGGAAAGATCAATTTCTTGAGAAGGTTTATTTCCAGTTTAGCTGAATTACTTAGATTGCTTACTAACATGCTTAAAAAAGATTCAAGCATTGACTGTACAGTAGAAGCCAAGCAATCATTTGAAGAAATAAAAATGGCTTTAACAAAAACACCAGTTCTTACCAGTCCAAAGTTTGATAGAGATTTCATTATTTTTTCATTTGCTTCTGAACATACAATTGCAGTTGTTTTACTACAAAAGGATGATCAGGGATGTGAAAAACCAATTGCCTTTTTCAGTAAAGCACTTAGAGATGCATCTTTGAAATACAATATCATGGAGAAACAGGCTTTTGCACTTGTGAAAGCAATTAAAGATTTCAGAGTTTATATATTATATTCTCATGTGATAGCCTATGTGCCTAATGCTGTAATTAAAGACATCTTGACTCAAGATGGTATTGAAGGCAAAAGAGGTAAGTGGATAGCTACCATTTTAGAATATGATATCGAAATTAAACCAACTAAACTCATCAAAGGTCAAGGTTTGGCTCAACTCATGACTGAAACTAATTGCCAAGCCTTAGACATTAACGAACTGGATGACGAACATGAGATGGCGACTCCACAGATCAGTCAAGATTTCTTAGATTCACCCTGGTACACTGATATCATTCATGTTTTATTAAAACTGCAAGCTCCTCCAGGGTTGTCCATAACGAAAATAAGATTTTGAAAATGACATCTTTAAAATATTGTATTTTAGATGGCACTCTATTTTGGAAAAATCATGAAGGAATCTTATTAAATTGTCTATTGAAAGATGAAGCTGACAAAGTTCTTAATGAATTTCATGCAGGGGATTGTGGTGGACACCTCTACTGGAAGTCAACTACAGATAAAATCTTAAGGGTTGGTTTTTACTGGCCAACCTTGTTTTCAGATGTTAAGAAATTTGTAACAACTTGTCATAAGTGTCAGATCTTTGAGGGTAAAAGAAAGTTGTTACCTTTACCATTAAGACCAATTTCCACAGAAAGACCCTTTCAACAATGGGGATTAGATTTTATTGGAGACATTCATCCCTCTTCTTCTGGACAACACAGATGGATTCTTACTGCCACAGATTACTTTACCAAATGGATTGAAGCTATCCCATGCAGACATGCCAATGATTCTGTAATTATAGGGTTTTTAGAAACCAATATACTTTCAAGATTTGGTTGTCCAGAGAAAATTATAACAGATAATGCTGTTGCATTTAAATCAAAGAAAATGATTAGTTTCTGCAATAAATATCATATTAATTTAGGCCATTCAAAAGCCTATTACCCTCAGGGTAATGGACTGGCAGAATCTTCCAATAAAAGTCTTATTAATATCATTAAAAAATTATTGGAAGAAAACAAAAATAATTGGCATAAGAAACTTATCAATGCATTATGGGCAGACAGACTTACAACTAAGAAATCAATTGGGACCAGTCCATATGAATTGGTTTATGGCATTGAGGCAAGATTCCCATCATCTTTAGGAATTCCTGTTATGAAATTACTTCAGGAGGCTCAAGTGGAACCAAATGATATTCAAAGGAGAATTAACCAAACAATTCACTTGCAGCAAACCAGAGAAGAAGTGTATCAACAATCCCAAGTCTTGCAGGAAAAGTTAAAGAAAATGTTTGACAAAAGGACTAAAGCAGAAGATTTTCAACTAGGTGATAAAGTCCTAAGATGGGATTCTAGAAGAGAAGAAAAAGGGAAACATGGGAAATTTTATTTCTTATGGAAAGGGCCTTATATCATTCATGCCTTGCAGGGAAACAACACATACTTTTTGAAGAATTTGGACAATTTAGAAGCTGAGGAAGGACCAGTCAATGGTCGAATGCTGAAGCATTATTTTGATCCTATTTACTAGGATGTTTTGATTTTTCTAACTTGTACATAATATATCCTTTTCTAATGCAGTTTTGATTGGATGGTGACTTCTTGGAGTTGAAGCCCGAAGTGAAGGCCCTAAGCTTCAAAATTTCCACTATCATATGTACAATAAAGCTACCAGAAGAAGGAGATTACATGTTCAGACTGAAGACATTTTTGAGGCATCTGACCTGCTGTTCTTGACTTTCCACAAGGAAAAGCCATCCCCAAGTGGAGCCAGTGTTAGACTCCTATACCAATAGGTGTCATTTTTCATGATTGTCTTGATTGAACTATGGAATATGTTCAAACCTTTTTTCTTGAGCAAAGGTGTTCCATATTCTTGAAAAACCAAAAAATCAAAAAATTTAAAAAATGTAAAGAGGGTATACCCTAAAAGAAAATCAAAGGGTAAGAAAAATAAATTGGTCAAGAAAATGAAAGAAATGAACCCCAAGCAAAAAATAGACCAAGGAAAGTGTGCAAATCAAAATGCCACTACTATTTCATTTTTGTAAATAAGTAATTGTATGCAGCTTGTTAAAATTTGCCACAATTTATGAAGAGTCAAACTGTTTAAACTTGACTCATTCATGTTTCAATTTCATGTTGTAAGATAGAGAATAAATATCTGACCAAACAGTTTAATCTTGGCAGATAAGTAGATACGTAGAGTTAATAAAAGGTGCTCAACAGTTTAATCTGAGCCCTGGGATGTAATAAGGGTAGAATTAGATAGATTTTCCTTGTAAAAGAAAAGAAGATTGATAAGGGTTTGCAAGTCTAAATGCACCCTAATAAAGAAGAGAAAATGGTAGTGTAAAGTAGATAGGGTAGGTAGATGGTGTTGCAAAGTTTCATGTGATGAATGATGGTGCCAAATGTGTTTAATCTTTTACTTTCATCACAAGTACTGAAGCAGAAAATGCACTGGAAAAATCACAGAAAGCAAAGTCAAAATCATTAACTTCCCACATCACTTTCTCCCTAAGATTTTTACTAATTTCCCCAAAGTGCTAAGGTATTTGGAGATTAAAGGGGCTCAAGGCATTTCCTTGACTTTTGGAGGGACCGAACCCTCGGCCTAATGATAAAAAAAACCTAAGTACTTGAAGTTATTTATCATTATAATCATTCACTTTTAACCTTTTCCTAAGTAAAATTCAATTTTACTTAGGGAAATCATGCAAAATTCCACAATAAACCCTCAAAATTACTTGCTATTCTAAGTCTAAGTGTTGAAGTTGATATAATGCAATTTGCTTCAGAAATCTTCACTTTCCTAGATTTGTAAAGTATTTTGAGTTTTCCTTGTCCCTTAGTCATATTAACATCTCATTTTATTTATTAAATCCCTAGTGAAAAGACCTTATCCTATAGTACATAACTCCTTTTTACATAAATATCCCAAAAAACCCCTCTTATTATAAATTTTGGCCAAAGTTATTTAATCCCCTTTGTTAAATAAAAAACCCCCAATAAAAACCCTTTGGCTAAAAATACCCATATAAGTTATTCCCTACCCCTATGGTTGATAAATAACATTTATTTATTACCATATATTAAAAATATATGAAAAAGGTTTTTAACATATAGTTTTATATGTTTAAAACGAAAAATTAAATAAAACCGAAGTTTTAATTTAAACTAAAACTTCAAAAATCCCCCAAGCCTCCGTGACCCATTCCCTTGGCATTTTTATTTCCGCCCGACACTTTAACCATAGTTAAAACCTCTAACCCTGCAGCAACCGTGAATAAACTATGGGATTAATTAAATCATCAGGATTAATTAATAACCATCGATTCTGCCAATCAAATGTCTCCCGGGACATTTAATTAAAGTTAATCATTTTTTAAACCCCGTCAGGCCCGCACGTTAAAACTCCGCCAATCCCACATCCTGTCCACCGTCAGATTGCCTCCCCGAAGATCAACGGCCCAGGATCATTCCGCTGGCCGTCTCGCGTCCGAAGGATAACGAGCGGGGGCGCAGTGGTTTTGAAATAGTACTATGACCACGTGTCAAACGATTAATGGAATTGCTACCTCCGCGTCTAATACCACCATCTCCCAAAGAGCGGTGCGAAATTACCGCTTACCGCTCGGTCCCGGTGATGCGTCCTCCCGTACCGGATGACGTCATCCTCGAAAAAATCAAAATCCCCATTGACGTTGTAAATAAAACAAAAACCCGTGTTTTTCTGTCATTTTCACTGCTGAAAACGACTGCGTCCTCCACTGAAGAATTCGAAAATTCCGCTAATTAAGACGCCGCCAACCAAAATTTCTGAACGCCATTGTTAGACCAGTGCCCAAGCATCCATCCGCCATTGACCAGTACCTGTAAATTTCAAACTTCTCCATCAAACAGGTATTTATTTTTTTTCTTGCTGGAACTCTTTGAAAATCCACTTTCCTGTGTTAAAAATTCTCGCCAGAGTCTAAAAAAGGGTTAATATCAGTCTATTCTAGTTCCTGTAAGTAAAATCAAAGCTCCCAGAATCAAAATTGCGCCCGGTCTTTGAAGAAAACCCAGAAACTCCCATTTTGAATACACAAGAACCAAAATGGAAGCTCCGACAGCCCTGAATGTAACCCCATTAAATGCCCCTCACAGAGAGTTAGAATACTTACCATTAGTGGATAAAGACTTTCAAATTAAAGACTTAGTTTTCGATGAAAGTCCCCTTCGAAGTTATTGTCGCTGCAGAGACGATTATTCGAAAGGTCTGGATGTCATTGGATTGTGGGAATCCAATTTCCCGAGATATCTCATCCCCTCAGTCTGTATTTTCCCAGAAATTATCCACTATTGTCACTCCAACTATGATCCAACTCAAAGGGCAGTGTTGTCTCCTGACCAGAGTATCATTTTCCCCATCACTCCTCAAGCTATCAATACAATGCTCCATTTTGAACCTGATCAAGATCTTACTCCTTTGTCCATGGAAGAACTACTTGAAAAGTCTACCCAACTGTCTCCAGAAAAATTGAAATGCATTTGCCAGACTTTTATGTTACCTGAACATCAACCTAAGGGACCTCCTCCCTATGGTTTTGCTTATTTTAATAATTTAGGCAAACTCATCTTAAATATGATATCATTTGTCATGGGTTTCAATACAAGTGAATATGTTGATGAAATAACCCTGGTATTGCTGTCTATCTTTACTCCTGGGCAACCTCCTGCAGTAAAATATGACTTTGCATCTTTCATTGCCAATAAAATCCATGACCAGTTCATGAGGCTAGATAATGAGAAAGTGTTTAAATATTCCTCAGTCATTTACCATCTCATCATCTATTATCAAACAGCGAAGTTCCCTTTTCCTGTTAAAAAGCTTGATGCCAAGGGAAACCCTAGATCTGTTATATTTTGGTCTGCCATAACTCACTCTTCCTATAATTCTCCCTATTCTTATGCTGAGTTCATCGATCTTTTTGTATATCCTGCAACTACCTTGTTGACAGGAATTCCCCCTCCAAGACTCAGTAATGAGATTAAGAAGACTTTGCAGCTTTCAAGGACATATAAAGTTGGGGACTGGTATTTATACCAAAATCATTCAGTCATCAGAATATATGGATGTGAATTGTATCCATTTAGGTTGCCAAAATATGTGCCTATGACACTTTTTGCCTTAGAATATTTTAGGAAAATGAATAATTCTGATATGATTCATTTTTGTAGTGTAAAAAAGAAAGCCCAACTCAGGATAAAAAGTCAATTAGGTCCCTTCACTTACAAATAGGGATCTGAGCAGCAAACCAATATTGCTGGAAACCATTTCAAGTTACAAAAGTGTTAGTTAGATTGCTTATGATGATTGGAAGTTCTATACGTGACAAAGAATGAAGAACAAATCATCACCATATTTTCACAGATTTGAAAATGGGAACAATATGTACCTAATCAAGATAACTTGAGATGGAAGGAACCTAGTTGAGCAAGATAGTGAAGAAGACAATATGAACAAAATTATGAAAGACCTTGAGAAAAAGTTTGACTTAGAATCTTTTGGGCAAGTGCAGGTACCTCATATTGGCACTTCTTCAGCAGGAAATCTTCAACAAGGATTACAGGAAATCAGTTCAGCAATTGCAGTTGAGTCTAAAGGTAAAGGAAAAGAACCTGAGGTACAGGTGATTGAAACTTTCATTATGACAGAAAATCCTCAAACCTCCAAGGCACCAGATCAAACACAGGTTTCCCCTGTTCAAGTTAATCATCCTGAGGTTTCAGAATTACAGACTCCATCTAATATGGAAATAGGCAAGAAAAGACATGTTGCAGATCCCACTCCTCCCAAAGAACCTTCACAACAACATCAGGCTAAGAAGCAGAAACTGAATCCACTTCCAGAAGTGGAATCTATAGATGAGATGTTTGATGATGAAAGAGAATATAGTCAACTAACTGGTTCAGTTAGTGTAACACACACAGGTCATAAAGGAAAGGAGTTACAAAAATATTTGAGCACTGAAGTATCTTCCTTTAAACAGCCAAAAACAGATACAGGTGATATAAAGAGAACTTTCATTAATATAAAAGCAAAGAATGATCTTTTGAGAATGAAGGTATATGATCAGTATCTGAGAATGGCTCCACACAATTAGGAAATATTAATGTCAGCATTTGACATTCAACAAGGCAAAATGATGATGAGCCATTTCAAATCCAAGGTGCCAAAACCCATGACAGAATCTGATTATATTAGGACCAATTTTGAGGTCCTGGAAAAAGACATTCATCCCTTGGACCAGATAGAGTTGCGTAAACAAACTGGGGAAATGGTATATTCCACCCTTACTGATAAATCCATGGCAGCCCTTAGGCTGCAAGATTCTTTAAATAATACAAACACCCAGTTGCAAATTGAGAAGGCTTCTTCTCAGGAAAAAGATAACAGAATGAAGTCTTTGGAAGACATAATTATCAGTTTGGGTCACAATCCCAAAGATATCAAAAGCATTGAGGCACTAATTAAAAAGAAAGATGATGATATTGTTGCACTAAGAAAGCAACTAAAATTGCCAGCCTCAAGACATCCCCAGACTCAAGAAGTTTAGAAGGAAAACTCATAGGAAGAAATGATGGAGTTGCTCCTAAAAATGACTGAGCAACTGAGTGAAACAGAGAAAGAATTGGAACAGGCATTAAAAGAAAGACAGGCTATCATGCAAACATCTACAACAGAGGTCACTACAGGTACCACAACAACAGATCAACAAATGGAGTCATCACAGGTAAACACTTCCAGTTTAAGTTCTGATGAATTGATAAAACAAATGGAAAGTTTAAAACTCAGAGTCACAGAACTTCAAACCACAAAATTCCAGTTAGTAAATTTGGAGCAGAAATATGATATGTCTAAAAAGACTGTTGCTGATAATACCAGGGAAATTAAAAGGCTGGAAAAATTGGTTAAGGCTTTAGAAAAAGATCTTTCATTAGAGAAGCCTTTGAGAGAAATAAATGAAATTCTTTGGGATAATATAGTTGAGTCAATAAAAAGTATTTGGTCCTTTGTTCAAACGATCTTTGAACAAAATGACTTGATCAAAGTAGCTCAGGAAGAAATAGACAAAACAAGAGATGAATTAAGGGGAAAACCTGAGCAAGCCAATCAACTTATACAGTTTTTGAACACCCAGACTAAGAAACAGCTTGCAGAGCTTGGAATTGATGACAGGACAGGCACTATTTTAGAAATAAAAAGAGTTTTTACCAAAAGAACTCTTATGCAAAATTTGGAAAGGAAATGCTCAGATATTCTGGAAGAAATTAATGCTTTCAAAGAAAAGTTTCAGATTTTATTGGACAATGGGTTACCCAGTCCTATGCTCTCAGAGGACAAAATAATGGATCTGGAAACCTATGTTAATAAAATAGATATACATGCTCATAACACAACTGCTCATTCTATCAGTTCATCAGAAGCCACATTGCCAACAGGGAAGAATCTCTACGACAGGTTAAAGAATTTGTTTCATCTTGAGCATGAAATAAAGTATTTGTTCCCTAATCAGCCCACTTTTTTCAGATACACAAAGGCCGATGAAACATTAAGAAAACTTAAAAGAACTATAATAGTAGAAGAACAATGGTGGGAAGACCTGTTGGAAATTTTGTAAAATTCATCTTCAGATAGAAAATTTTTCCTTTTACTATTGTGTAAAAGATAAATAGATGATTAAAGGTTAAAGAGTATCAGTTTGACATTTGAAGAGTATCAGACAAGCAAGGCTGTAAAAAAAGAATTACTCAAAAGGACAACATTGAGCCCTATTGTAGGACCTGCCTCCAGCACATCCACAAAGGAAGGAAACAACACACCAGCAGTTACTTTTTGTCCTATCTACGAGACCATCTGTCTCCTTTTTTATTGTAACTTATTCATCAGTCACCCTAGATTATTTGCTAGGTTATTGTGAGATATTTTAATATTTTTTGTATAAAGAAACCCTCGGAGAAAGTATTGAGGGTGGATTCTACTACTTTGCTGTGACATTGATGCTTTTGGAATAAAAGTGCTTTGGAGAAATTTATTTGTGGCTTGCTGGATGACTATTTGAAACTCAGGACTTTTTGCAGGATTCATGCATCGAAATGCAGTTCAATAAGTCTTTCTATCCTATGTCTTAAGTTTTACATCTGTTTATAATATCATTCTGTCCATTTCTGAATAATTGACATAAAAGAATAACTCAGAATTTACTTAATTGTACTCTGAGTTCAGTTGTGATTATTCTAAAATGTTTTCTTCTAGATTGGTTATAAGCAACGAATTCTTAAATGCTCTTGCTTCGCTAATTTAAACATTTTGGTTACTATAGTAAAGAATTCTTCACTTCTCTTTATTTGTAATCATTTCATTTCTTTCTTTTGAACATGGTGAAAGATTCTTAACTGCCTTTCATCCCTTCAAACCCATTCCATCCACTTTAAATTTTAAGGATTGTTCTCTGTTTAGCTATCTTGCCCTGCAAAGCCATCTTGTGTGTAGAATAGAAATCCAGTAAAGCCATCCTTTGACTCCATAGCCCAATGGACTGAAAATCTTCAACCTTGCCCTTAGTTGACGGATTCCACCATTCAAACAAAATCAAAACTCTTGGACTTATAACTAGCCTAAAACTTTCTAAGAACAAAGATAAATCATAAAGAGAGAGCCCTCTCTGGATGCAGATTGGCTAGATTCTGCATCTGAAGGTTGGTTTGTTTTATAAGAATGCTCTTTCCTTTTCCACCGACTTCAAGGAAGCTTTGGTGGTAACATATTCATCAAGCATATTCATATTATTTATTTCAAGTGATAATTCATCATTAATTCTTGAAAGCATGAAGACCATGCCTCAACCCGTTTTGGAACACATTTTATTTGTTTGGTTTTTCTTTTCTATCTATTTGACTATTATTGGTGTTC
>JAXQQM020079129.1:0-15511 GCA_034641835.2 Pinus albicaulis | reverse complement strand
CTGATGCAACCCGAGGTCTTCACCGGACACTATGGCACCCTACACAATGGGAATAAATGAGCTGAAGTCGACCATGTGAGAAATCGTTGGATTACCGGTCAATGATGTATACCGTTAACCAACGCGAGACAAATCACCAAATCCCACCGATAATGATAATGAGTGTCAAGGTGCCCCACATAATCTCGACAAGTGCGAATGAATGAGTTGAAGTCGAACACTTGAAAGAATCTACCAATCATGAGGCAATGATGAATCCCCAATGTCGATAGCAGAGTCTGCCACTGATGACTGCAAACCCTAAGGTACTGACAAAAAGACTCTAGACCTTATTCCCAGAGCAATGAGTCGTAGTCGATGGGAAAAGATATGTTGGAAGGAAGGCATTAAGGCATCCCACATCAGTCCAGCGCGAGTGTAACCCGCAGGCCAAGATTTGGAAGGAATTGGACGAAGTAGAGTGACGGAACCAAACCGAAGTACGTTTCCGACATGCACAAGATGAAGCTAGCGCACGGAAGAAACCCTCTCGAACCAACCAATAATGAAAGTCGACACAGAGGCGAGAAATCCACCGATAGGGTCAAATGGAAATCAAGGTACCGCACGAATCCCAAGTGTGATAATGTGTGCCGACGTCGAACACAAGGGGGAAACCACTCTTACCAAAGACCCATAATGATGATCAAATGCTGAGCACAAGGTCACCTATCAATAATGTAAATAGGGCCAGGGTGTGGCTCTAGGTTTACTCTCAAAGCAATATGTCGTAGTCGATAAGAGACAAACCCGCTGGCAAGAAGTCAATGGAGACCTTCTCAAACCAGCACGAGCATAGGACCAAACATCTGATGTGATAGTACAAGACACTGAAAAAATCGGGAAAGCCTGAATAATAAGTCAAGAGACACCGCAGAATGGCCGACTCATGGTTAAATTCCCTTGAACAAAAACATGAGTCATGATGACCATGGCAGCAAATAATGACACTGTATAAGTTTGTTATGCAGGAGGGAAAAACAAACTCTCCATATGATTGGAAGAGATAACCAACCGGGGGAGAACTGACTCATGAAACAAGGCTATGGCATTTCCTAGGTCAAAACTAAAACCATCCCAAATGAAGGAGATATATATAAGTAAATGTGCTTTGTTTAAGGGCGAAAAACTGACTCTGTACTGCCATCAAAATAACGAAGACACATCCCGTTCCCGCTCTTTTTGTTATATTTTATTTTTTTGTCTTTTTCATATAATAAGCCCGAAAAATAATAAAAGAATGCTATGGTAAAATGGATAGAACGAGTATCAAAGAATTAGATGCACTAGTTCCTGGGATTGGAACAATCCTATGCTCAATGCAAGGTGGCGAAAACTGGTAAGTGATACTCCGAGGAGCGTTCCATCCATGGGTACAAAGGTGTCAAGTCGTGATAGCTAAGTGCATGCAATGGTTAACTTGTGCAGATAGTCAAGGTCAAAAGTTGGCTTAAACATTAAGTCCAAAATGAAGCCGGCTAAAGGCCATGATAAACAAGTAGCCAATATGTAATGCAATAATACAACTCAACAACACCAGGGAGCCTCTAGGGTCGTGGCCAGAAAAAATGATAGTGAAGAAGAAGAAGAATGAAGCTTCAACACATAAGTCATGGCGGGACTAAAGAGGACTCCCGAGCCTACATAAAATGCAGCGTGGGAAACAAATGCCAGTGAGGAACTAACTAGGAAGCCCATGTAAAGGAAGGCTCTACCAGCAGGTCATGATTTAAAAATCGGCGAGTGAAATGGGTGTCAATAACCTCTATGACCCGATGGGATCACTATCATAGGTGTTGACCGCATGGAGGCTGAATGCAAGATGCACCAAGTGATTTCCCTAACCTATATGCCAGTGAAGATCATATACCTGCCATGATGAGTCAGTCATCATGGATCAAAAACCGGGAAAAATCTCAAAATCGTCAAAATGTCCCTGAAATATACCAAACTAGGCACTTCCAAGCAATCAAGTTATGCAGCTTGAGATAGGTTGAAAGAAATGAGCATAACAAAATTTTGCAAAAATTTTCAACTTTTTGGCCATAAATAGACAAATTACCTTTCATTTGGGTTATTATTGCATTGCTGATTTGGAAAAAGTGCTCTGGAGCTAAAAACTTCTTTTAGCAAATCAGGAACAACCGACCGTCGGAACGCGCCGAAACTTCAGGTAGGCTCCTTAATCATCCTGTTTATTGATTTTATCCATTTGGAAATTAAAATTAAGTGATTTTTTTCCCTAAAACCTTTGCTAAAAATGCGGACCTGCGCATACGCGGGTTCAATGAAGGCAAGTCGCATATATATGCGACTGTGCACAGGAAAAGTCGCGTATGCGCAGGGCCGTATTCAAAAAAGCGTGGCTAAAGAAAATTTTAATGAATTTTGACAGGATGACCATCAGTTGGAGAGAACGCGAGCATAGCGCAATAGACCAAGAGGTCATGCAAGACCACGCAGCTCAGAATATCCTACGGAATTACGGTTTGTTGAAATTCTTCAAAATGCCCAATATGAAAAGCAATGTGCGATTGCTAGAAATTCTTGTGAATTACTGGGAACCAGATTAGGATTGCTTCATAATTGATCAGATGCCACTATGCATTGAAGTGGAGGATATATATTTCATCACTGGACTCTCCAGGCGGGGAGAACCGGTAGACTTACACGGAAAGCCCCTGGGAGGGTTAACCGTGGAAGATTATGTCCAAGTCTATTGCGTAGAAAATTCCAAAAAGGTTGGAACCCAGATAGCAATTAAAAATGTGAGGGATTTGCACATGAAAATCCTCCTGTTCACCATCGGCAGAGTGGCAGGATCAGCCTCTCTACATCAGGCGTCTAGGACGCACATGAGCATAGTAGTGGAATGTCTGACTCACGTGTATGATTGGTGCACTGCCCTGTTACTGAATATGAAACAACAGCTGACATCTATTCGCCAAGTAAAGACCAAACACTTTGGCTATGGTACCATTTTGACAACATTCTTCTTTGAGAGAATACCAGCTTTGAGACCCAGAGTGGTCTCTACCATCAGTAGCCCGCGGGACCCAAGAATTTCCCATTGGTCAGACATGATGAAGAGACTGGGGGGTAGCGAGGTACGCTGGACCACGTGGGATGATGAGTTCTTCCTGTGGTGGGGAGAACAAATTGTCACAGTGGACGACTATCCCTATGCCGGGATGGACTTTCGTGGAGATCCAGATCTAGTTCTTCCACCAGGGACAGCATGGGGAGTAGTCGGTAAGTTTGCAAAAATTTTGACTTATATAATTTTTTTTGGATTTTTCAAATATGTATGAAAAATGAAAAACAAAAATGTTTTTGATTGGATTCATAATGACTGACAATTAAAAATGATCATGTTTCAGATATTGGACCAGTTCAACCTGAGGGTCTCCCGCGCCACAAGCGTCGCAGGGGCGAGGCAGAGGCAGTAGATTCAGACAGGACACTCTAGGCCGTGCAGAGAAATTTGGAGGGATTAACCTGCCAAATCCCTATGGCTGCCGTGGAGGACTTGCCTGAAGCCATCCAGAGACGGGTGGTAGGAGTACCCCGAGACTGGGTTAGATTATTCCGCCGTGTGGCCACTGCATTTACGTTCTATAGGAACACGACTGCTGGGCAGGGGCCTCAGGAGTAGACTGATTTTATGTATTAGATGACTGTATATTCTTTTTTGAGACTGAACATGATGGGGCATAAGCCCAAGTTTTGTACGGCATTTATGGATCCAAATTTTGTAAAGTTTTTTGACACTTCGATGATATATACAGCGATATTTGATGTGATGTGATAAATGTATCAAATGTATGATGTTTTTGATGATTAAAATTTATTGTATTGAATGATTAATATGCCAATCTAAAGCTTGATTAGCTAATGAGTCAACAAACCAATTGTCAGCTCGAGGAATATGAATGAATGTTAAAAATTGAAATGACCTTTGTAACAAACGTACCCTCAAGAACAATCGTAATAAAAATGGATCTCGTACCCGATAAGTGTTGTTCAACTGCGACACCACCAGCTGAGAGTCCAAGAAAACTACCAACGAATCAACACCCAAAGATATTTCCTTCGAGAGTAGATGAACCACTGCAGTGTATTCTGCTATATTATTGGAAGCAGGACCAATGCAGACTGCTCTTGATACTAACAGCTGACCGGATGGATAATGAAGCACCCAAGCCGCAGAAGCTAAGTTCCGGGTGTGTCTACTAGCACCATCGGCGAAACCAAAATGACTTATGACATCCAACACAACCTGCCAAAGCAGATCAAAAACATCACCAACTCATCAAAGATCGAAAATCAATCAGATATGTACAAAGCAAAAAACTACTATATACAAATGCAAGATGCCAGGGCAAAGCCTAGGCATAATACTTCTTAAGATAGAGCCCATTTCGGGGCTCCGGCAACTCGTTCCCTTCGAAATCAACCAAGGTATAAGCTCCTTTCTTAAGGAATTTTTTAACGATATAGGGGCCATACCACATGGACTTAAACTTTCCTGCCCCCAAGGCATCTTTTTCTTGGGCATAGACCAAAACAAGGCCGCCTTCCGAAAAGACCCTAGGCTTAACCGCCTTATCGTACTGAACTTTAACTCGGTTTTTATGCGCTTCATTCATCGTGGCAGCATCCCGACGTTGCTCATCGAGATGTTCCAGATGAAGAAGCCGTTCTGCTAGACTAGAAGTGTCAGGAAGAAGTTCAACAGCTAACTTAAGAGAAGGAATCTCGCATTTGATAGGAAATACGAATTCCACTCCATGCACTAGCTGAAACGGAGTAAAGCCAGTTGCAGTTTTCACTGACGTCCTGTATGCCCAAAGTGCAGGATATAGCATGATATGCCAGTTGGATCTATGTTTATCAATTGTCCTTTGAAGAATTGTCTTCAAGGATTTATTCACAGCTTCCACTTGCCCATTGGCCTGAGGATAATATGGAGATGAATGCTCCTGCCGGAAACCCAATTTGAGAGCCAACTCAGCCATCATACTATTCTGAAAGTGACTGCCATGGTCAGTGACAATCTCTCTAGGTATACCGAAACGAGCAATAACTTGGTTGAAGAAGAAAAGAGCTGCAGTCTCACCATCGTTCCCAAAAGTAGGCATAGCCTCGACCCACTTCGTAAAGTAGTCTACTGCTACAATAATGTACTTGTGACCTTTTGCCGAAGGCAGGTTACAAGTAGTAAAATCAATACCCCACTTTGTAAAAGGACCGACAGTAACGACTGGAAAAAGCGGAGCTGGATGAGCGCGCATTTTTCGAGTATACACCTGACAAGGATGACACCTTTTGACCGATTCAATACAATCTTTGAAAATCGAGGGCCAGAAGTATCCAGCACGCAAAATATTTTGGGCTGTAGCAAGCCCAGATAAATGACCCCCACAAGCTCCACTATGAGAATCATTGAGCACAGCCTCAGCTTCTTCGAAAGTTAAGCAACGTCTTAGGATTGAATCAACCCCTCGACGGTACAAAGCATCACCAATAATCAAATAATTCTTGGCCAAGTGACGCAGTTTACGACGCTCATCTTTCGAAAAAGTAGAGGGAAACTTCGCAGTCTGGAGATATACAATGATATCCCCGTACCAAGGATCCTGTGAAGAGATAAGAAACAAGTGTTCGTCCGGAAAGGACTCATCATAGATCATCTCTTCCCCACAGGGAAACTCGGAGATCAATTCCACAAAAACTAATGATTTCTTGGATTTGGCAGACAGAAACTCGAGATCAAATTCCTGTAGAATCACAATCCATCGATTGTATTTGCCCCCAATCACTCGCCTACTGAGGACAAATTGAAATGGATTGGCAGCTGCCAAAACAAAAGTTTTGCGAAGAATAATGTAATGCCGGAGTCGTTGCACAGCATGAACTGCTCTAAGGCTAACTTTTCTATCGGGGTGTACCTAAGTTCAGGTCCTACCAGTCCTTGACTAAGGTAGTAAATAACATGCTCTACAAGAGCATCATCCTCCTAAACCAGAACCATACCAATGGTAGATTCTGCTGCTGCCAGATACAAAAGAAAATCTCTGCTATAATCAGGTGGACTCAGTAAAGGAGCAGAGGTCAATGCCTTTTTCAAAGCATCGAACGAGCGTTGAGCATAGTCGTCCCAAAGAAAAGGAACTCCTTTCTTCAACAATCTCATATATCCCTTTGTAATCTCAGCATAATTAATGATAAACCTCTGAAGAAAATTAGACTTTCCCTGAAGACTTTGAAGCTGACGGATGGAGGACGGGGGAGGAAACCGAAGTATTGCCTCAACCTTGAAGGGATCTACCCTTATCCCTTCCCTAGACACAATGAATCCCAATAGCCGACCGGATGTAACCGCGAAAACACACTTGTTCAGATTCAATCGAATTTTATAAAAACGACATCTGTCAAATATCTGCCGGAGGTGACCAGGATGATCCATCCTCTTTCGAGAATGAGCAGCTAAATCATCTAAGTATGCCTCGATAATCTTTTTGATGTCGTGGAAGGCGTAAGACATGGCCCGCTGGAAGGTAGCCCCAGCATTTTTGAGACCAAAAGGCATTTTCTTATATGCAAACGTACCCCAGGGACAAATAAATGCGGTCTTATGTTGATCTTCTGGACGGATAGTAATTTGATTATAACCAGAGAAACCGTCCATGAAGGAGAAAATCTCGTTACCGGCACACTCGTCAATAATCTGATCAATGAAAGGTGTGGGGTAATTATCCTTAGGACACGCCTTATTCAGGTCTCTGAAATCGATGCACACTCGAATTGTTCCTTTCTTTTTATCTACCGGAACGGGGTTTGAAACCCATTCAGTCAGAGGAACTGGGAAAATGAATCCCGCCTTAAGCAGCTTTTCAACTTCAGCTTTGATGGCTGCTGCCTTCCTAGGATTGACCGGACGAAGTTTTTGCCTCACCGGCTTAGCGTTTTCATACGTCTTGATCTCATGTTGGACAATCGATGGGTCAATGCCAGGCATTTCCTCATAAGGCCAAGCAAATACATCCCTATACTCTTTGAAGAGCTCGGTATAAATTTGAACCTCTTCACGGGAACATTCGGCTCCAATGAAGACATTCTCGATAATATTGGGATCCCTGGAAATGTTCACCGAGATAGTAGGAGAGATCACAGCCATGTTCCCTTTAGCATAAACCTGTGTTGGTGCTAAGGGGCTCAAGACTGGGTGAACAGGACCAGGAGACTGAGGACTTGGAAAACTTGATTCTACTTCGCTCAAGTCAGGTAGGAAGTAAGACCGATGATGCAAATCATCCCACGGTCTATCTATACCTGTCATTGCTTCCAGGATGGCCTCTTCAGATGGAAGAGTGGTATCTAGACAATCCTGGGCAGAAGAAGAAGTAAGCGTCCAAGCCGGAGCCACATCACCATCCAACTCTTCCGATGAAAGAGGAGCTGGAACGGATTCTGCAGTGTCAACAATAGACTGATATGCAATCTCAGCTGCAGAAATTGGAAATGCCATTCCACCCACTTGACCTTCCTCTAATGTGGCAGTAGGAGAAGGTAAGGTCCAAGGGTCCGAAAAATAATGAGTTCGAAAGAACTCTCTTCGAAGGGGAGCCTTGGAGGACGAAATAGCATTAATATGAACCTTAGGAGGAGGAAGATCAAAAGTACCCATAAAGGAGGAATACATTCCAACTCCTAAATTCTCAACAGGCGCCTTAGTATTATCCAACTTTGGAACAGATGAGTCAGAAGACGCATTCAGGTCTACAGGAGGACAGTCCAGTTGATCCACTGTAACGATCCTCCCTTCGTGGGGGAAGCAAACAACTCGAAATAATGAGGGTGCAATGGCATCCATCTCATAAATCCAATTCCTCCCCAACAGAAGGTTGTAGTCCAAGGCTGCATCCACTACCTCAACCTCTATATCAACAGTTTTTCCCCCAACACAGATGGGCAAAGCTGGGACAATACCATGGGGTCTGTGAGAATGACCATCGAACGCAGTAATAACAATGCTAGATGGAACAGCTTTGGGAGATCCAAGTGTCTTCCAGCATGCGAGAGACATCACGCATGTAGAAGCACCCTCATCAACAACCATTCGAAAGATATTGCACTTCCGATACGAAGATTTAATATGAAATGCCATGTGATGAGGAAGTCTCTTCTTAGAATTAGCCATATCAAAAGTAATCAGAAGAGAATTTTTCGGATCAATAGCTCCGATGGCAGTGAGCAAAGCACTGCGCTGAGCTGGACAAGACTGGAGTACCTCTAAAGCTGACATAGCACAAGGAATCTGCGCCAGATCTTCTACAATCGAGTAGTTCTGGGCATCCCTTGCATTCGGATTAATCGTTGACCGCTTAGAAGATGCTTTGGGCATCCGAGGCATAGACTCAACAGTAGGATTCATGATGTGAAGCGGCTCAGAAGCATCAGGAACTTCCTTAGCTTTCGAAGATTCCTCTCCGCCATAATCACGGGATCTCGTAGCGATATCCGCGTGAGCACTCATCATAAAGATGTTCGATGGAATTTCCCCTTCCTGAGTACCTCCAGAGGAAGCCCCAGGATTTTGGTTCACGCCAACAACTAATTGCTGCCCTTGGGGAAAAGGGTTTGTTAACACAGCCTGGGAACTAGAAGAACCCTGCTGGGATAACAGGCGCTGTGCATCCTGAATTTTAGGGAAAAGGTGTGTGAGATGGTCTCCAGCACAAAGCTTGCATGGAAACTTCACTTTATTTTTCTCCTTTTGACCCTCACCAACACGCTCGTTGGTTTTATTTGCATTGCCCTTCCCGTTCTTGCCCTTCTTCTTGTTATTTCGTCCCTTCTTCTTCCCATTAGTTTGTTGATTTCCTTTGGGATCGGAAGATTGGACAGCATTTATGGACAAAGACTGGGAAGGTGATGACTCTGCAGGCACAGCCTGACTAGAAGGAGAAGATTGCAAAGCCAACTGCTGCAATTGAGAAAGCAGGCTGGCTGCACTACTACTGACCGATCCGACAAGTCCGTCACCATGCGGACCAGGTTTAGTTTTCGATAAATCCAATTTGGAGCGAGGAGCATTGGGTAAATATTTATAAAGTACCCCAGACTGAGAATAGATCAGTTCCAACTGCTGGGCCCTAAAGATGGCCTGCTCCTCGGAAAATACCCCAGATAGGGATACATCCTTTGAAATGTCTGACTGCAGAGATTTCAAAAACCACTCGAGAAGGAATTCACCTGGAATATGGGCTTTGATAAGCCTCTTCCTTCTCCTCCATTCCTGAATGTGATCAGAAATGTGAGTTGCCTCATCCTGCTTAAAATTAGCCAGGAGTTCGGTCCCAGCCTCATATCTGACAGGCAACTAAAAATGGTTAAGAAATGTGACAGCCAGTTCCCCAAATGTAGCGAAACTGCCCCCAGTGAGCTTTATATACCATTTGGCAGCATTTCCAGTTAGGGTGCGTTGAAATAATCTCAACCTGATCGAGTCATCGATCAGGGAGTTCGAAGAACACCATAAGTGGAAAGTGGTGATGTGGTCTGCCGGATCTTCTCCATTCTTACCTTCAAATTTTGGAATGTCTGAAGGAAGTTTGGTTGGAACCGGAGGCCACCCCGGACTATAACGAATCGAATCATTAGTCAACTTCGACAAATCTGGCAAGTTTAACGTTGCCAGAAACGGTAAGCAAGGCGGAGCCTGAGGATTCCATCCTTGATGGGATGGATTCCCAACATTCTGAAAAGAATAGCCTGGATTTGATGAGGCACCAGGTTGCCAGAACGGACTCGTAGAAAACGGAGAAGAACCTCCCCCCCACGCCGAGTTACCAAAGCCCAGACCAGTTCCCCCCGCTGAAGTGTTAAATGAAGAGGAGAGCCCCTGATAGGGGTTCCAAGAATTAGACAGAGGAGAAAAGGTCTGATAAGCACTCGAAGAAGGGAAAGAAGCATTTCCTTGATGACCTGCGTAAAAATGATTCCCAGCCCCAGCTGTAGTAAATACAGGGTTCCATCCTGTAAAAGTAGTCGAACTTTGCCCCCCAGACCAAGGGTTGAAACTCTAGGTCTGGGACGTAAATGGAAACGACCCTAAAGAAGGATTGGAACTGGGAATGTGTCCAGTCCCAAAAGGGAAACCCTGAAACGAAGCTGATCCACTAGCCATGTTAGACATGGGCGCAGATCTAGCTGAAGCAGCAGAAAAGGAAAAAGAGGGATTTCCACTAATGGACATCCCTGAGCAAAAGGGACCAGAATGAGAAGCATGTGCTTGGGTGAACCCAGAGCCAAACACAACAGAACTAGAAGCAATCGAAGACGAAGCAATAGTGCCCCCTGCCTCGACAGAAGCAGGAGTCTGAATGCCTGCAGCACTCACGGTAGAAGCCGCGTTCCCAGTCGTGGCCATCGAAAGACAAGAATGATACGGAAGATCCGGCGGTCTCTCAGACTTCGGTCTGATGTACTGAACAACGAACGGATAATCAGGAGGAAGAGGAGATGGACCTATAGCAGGAGGCTTAGGTATATCTTCTATCTGAAAATCTTCTTCCTGAGGAAACAACACTCGCGAGGTGAGCGGAACGCTCCTCTCGGAATCGACACCAGAATCAGCTATGAAACCTTCAGACCTTTGTGGAGGATCTCTCTCCACTGCGTCAGACGCCACAGGGTGGTAACCACCTGCTGAATTACTCCTACGCCTTCTCGAAGAAGGCTCTGGACTCTCGGGAGATAACCCCCGGATTCTCCTCGATCGTCGAGGCGCTTGATCAGCCACTTTTATAGATTTTTTAAATTAGACTCAAAAAAGTGAAAAGCTAGGCAAGCTAGGAGCAAAGAGCACTCACTATAATAAAAATCCCTGAGATACAGTCAAGCAAACAGCCTCCAAGTATTTCCGCTCCGGGTGATGAGGACCGGACACCAAAATACAGGAAAGCGAAATATAGGACCTCCCGAAAGCAGTCTGGGATGATTAGGGCCCAGAACAACTAGCGAAGGTATTAGAAACAGTTACGCCGACCTCCTAACGACAGCCTTTGCTGGCTCAAGCACCCAAGCTTCGCAAGGGCACCCCCCAGAAGTACTGCTGAAAGTGATGCGACGTCTGCCTCAGGTACCACGGGTATTCCCCCCCGCAGTCACCTGTGTGGAACCTAAGAGTGGCAACTATGGACACCAATCCGTATCAGAAGCTGGGCGGAACGGTCTTGAGGTCAGATTCAGCTAATCGGAGGGGGGGTATCCCTCTTCTCAACCTTCACTTCCCCTCGTGCTTGACTCTCGGATGAGAGCTTTCCCAGTCCACCTCACAGAGTTGGATTTCGCTCAATTAATCAACTTCTATGTTTGTTTGAGCGGCCTTGGAGAGTTTACTCTCCACTCACCTATTCCAAGGCCCTACAACCTAGCTAGTTGGTGATTGACACTTAGAAAACTTGCTAGTTGATTTTTAGATTAAATCGCTTATTTTATGGGCTGTTATATTAAGTCACAAGGATATGGAGATGAAACGTATGGTGTTTTTGACGCAAAAGAAATTAATAAAAACTTAACTACATGCACATGCAGTTATTGTCTTTCAATGAAAAGCAATCTCTATACAGGTTCTACGAGATTAAAAAATGTATTTTTTCTTTTCAAATAACAAGCTCACACTCACAAAAACTATGAAACTGACTAAATGATTTAAATTCACCTAATGCAAATCACTACAAGCATGCAAATTCTAAGATGCAACAATCTCCTAAAGCAGAGTGAAATTCCCAAAAAGCTCTTTCAGTTTTAACTCTTTTTGATGGCCCAGAAAGCTAGTTCTTGAAATCAAGAACCCTTAATATAAGACACCAAAAACGCTCAAAAACAAGAAGAAGAAATGAATGACAATTCCTCCTCAAAATCAAGCCAAAAACCAAAAGCAAGAAACTTCACAAAAGCTCCAAAAGATATGGCGAAATGAAAAAAAAAATGCAACAACAAAAACAAAAACAAAACGAAATGTTTTTTGAGTTTTTGAAATGCAAAAACAAAAAGCAAAGCAAATGTTTTTTGAGATTTTTAGTTTTATAAAGCAAGAGCTCCAAAAGACCAAGCACAACTATCAAAAATCCAAACCAAACAAGACCGAATTCAAGGACAAACTTCAACAATGCTCCCAAACCTTATAAGGCTAACAGTAGCAAGATCAATAAGAGCAAAAGAAGACCAGAAAACTCAGCCAATCAGCCTAGAAGAATAGTGCAAACTTGTCGCAAACAAAAACTTCGAAGAAGCAAGCAAAACTCTTCAAACGTTGCAACAAAACCTAGCCTATTGAACTCAAGAAAACCTATCAAAAAATGAGCAAAAATCATAATGCAAAGCACAACACAAGGGTAGGCAAGAGTAAATAAGCAAGAGCTCTCTGTTCTGATAAAGCAGAACAGCCAAGAATGCTCAGAAAGCTATCTTGGTACTCAAACCAGAAGTGCCAGCACCAACAACAACCTTTTGCCCAAAAGACTAGTTTTCAATCAAACGAAAGAGAGAACAGACCTGAAACCACTTCCTTCACAATCCAGTAAGCACAAAGACACTGTAGGAATAAATCTTCACAGCCAGAAAGGACGAAAAAGTGAAGAAACTAAAAAATTCAAAATCTGCCTAGGTATACGCTACTTCACAGTTATGCAACCAGCGTGCATACGCGTCTGTGTTAAGGGAAACTCGCGTATACGCGGGTCCCTTTAGAAAAACTTGCGTGTATACGTGACTGTGTGCAGAAAAAAGCGCGTATGCAAAGGTAAATAATGAAAAACAAAAAGAATCAAGCTTGGAAAAGAAACCAGGACTTCAGACTGACTGTAAAAAAGTAAACTGGACTGCAAATGAAAGTTAAAACTGTCCGCAACCTACCAAACAGCTGAAACCACCCAACAGGAGAATCACAAGAATGTGATCCCCAGTGGAGTCGCCAGTTCTGTTTCGGGGAATATCACCCTAGAGGTTGGTTGGGTTACAACCTCCACAGAGCAGGGGCATGCTATCTAAGAAGGACTCACACAACCATGCACGTTCAGAAAAACTAAATAGAGTAGTATGAGGAATTTACCTGTAGGTCCTACGGTTGAAGTAGATCAAGCGGGGTCCAAACCCCCAGCAACCGTCCTTCCTTCTTAACCTGAAAGACAAGAAGAAACCAGCACAAAGAACAAGTTGTACAGCATATATCTACTCTAAATGTTAGTGAAATCCATACATAACATTAAACAAATCATAATGATTGCTTAAATGACCATATTATCACATATGAAAAGCATACACTAACACGTATATCTTGGGAACAACATGATACTTCTGTATTATAAATAGCATGTACAAAAGTAATCAAGTGGAGAGATCACCTGATCCTTCCACGGCCTTCGAGCGGACCGTCGTCTGGATCCGTCCAGCCCTTGCCTCGCTAAGACTCCTTCCGAACTGGTGCATACGAGATGACATATAAAGGGATGTGCATCTCAAGGAAACAAGGGTTTCCTATAATGAACTGGGAAGGTGCAGGAGGCACGGGGAATCAGACTTGGATAGGGAATACCAACAGAGTATAATATCAATAATTCTCTCTCTCCCTTAGGCCATACACATGAGGGCTTTTTATAGTCCCTCCAATTAGTTTCAACAGTTGGAAACAGTTGGCCACGGGCTGGGGTGGTTGAACTACCTGAGTAACCATCAACCCAACACGAAATTAGGGATTTTTTATATATTTTTTATTCATTTTAATGGAATACGCGGAAAAGTGCAGTTTGACCCGCGTATACACGTGGAAAAGTACGGGCATAGTCGCGTATGGGGATTTTTACACTGTTTTTAAGTGAATTTGTCCAAGTCGGTAGGAATGGGTGCCCATAAAGCCATAAATAAATCATGAATCATATCAAGGTGAGAAATGATGCTATAACAGTTGTTTCGGGGAATATCACCCTAGAGGTTGGTTGGGTTACAACCTCCACAGAGCAGGGGCATGCTATCTAAGAAGGACTCACACAACCATGCACGTTCAGAAAAACTAAATAGAGTAGTATGAGGAATTTACCCGTAGGTCCTACGGTTGAAGTAGATTTAGCGGGGTCCAAACCCCCATCAACCGTCCTTCCTTCTTAACCTGAAAGACAAGAAGAAACCAGCATAAAGAACAAGTTGTACAACATATATCTACTCTAAATGTTAGTGAAATCCATACATAACATTAAACAAATCATAATGATTGCTTAAATAACCATATTATCACATATGAAAAGCATACACTAACACGTATATCTCGGGAACAGCATGATACTTCTGTATTATAAATAGCATGTACAAAAGTAATCAAGTGGAGAGATCACCTTATCCTTCCACGGCCTTCGAGCATACTGTCGTCTGGATCCGTCCAGCCCTTGCCTCGCTAAGACTCCTTCCGAACTGGTGCATACGAGATGACATATAAAGGGATGTGCATCTCAAGGAAACAAGGGTTTCCTATAATGAACTGGGAAAGTGCAGGAGGCACGGGGAATCAGACTTGGATAGGGAATACCAATAGAGTATAATATCAATAATTCTCTCTCTCCCTTAGGCCATACACATGAGGGATTTTTATAGTCCCTCCAATTAGTTTCAACAGTTGGAAACAGTTGGCCACGGGCTGGGGTGGTTGAACTACCTGAGTAACCATCAACCCAGCGCGAAATTAGGGATTTTTTATATATATTTTTAGTCATTTTAATGGAATACGCAGAAAAATGCAGTTTGACCCGCGTATACACGCGGAAAAGTACGGGCATAGTCGCGTATGGGGATTTTTACACTGTTTTTAAGTGAATTTGTCCAAGTCTATAGGAATGGGTGCCCATAAAGCCATAAAGCAATCATGAATCATATCAAGGTGAGAAATGATGCTATAACAGATGCCCCCTAATATATGAGGTCAGAAGGGGTACATGATGGCCGAAATGTATTATGCACATAGAAAGAACTTCGCAAGGACAAGAGAGGACTTCACCAGATTTCAGCCTGCCAAAAACCAATGAAAGAAACCAGAGAGTCAACTCAAGCTGAGGCGGGCATACCCATGCTCAGTCAAAAATACATCATATGGAAAGTACTGAATAGATCCAACATGTATACAAGTACAACTGAACTGAAAGTACATAGTGAATCATCTGAGCATGGTCCGGAAATATAAGTCTGAATCAATGTCCAAGTATCACATATAGAAAGCTGATCAAAGTGCAACTGGATGTCTGATCATATAAGTAACTGAATCTCCAAGTACCGGATCATAAGAGGTGGAATCAAACGGTACAATCACGCAACTCGGGGATCAACATATAGGATGCTGTTGTGCTGAACTGCAACATATAAGGGTGGACGGCAACACTGGCAGAAACTGAAAGGACTGTCGATAGTGAACTGAAAAATG
>JAXQQM020058010.1:0-100669 GCA_034641835.2 Pinus albicaulis | reverse complement strand
ACTCATTGGTGAGGGTCAAAAGAGTCTTCGTCACCAAAAATTGAACGTCATCAAAGGTGGCGTCGCCGAAAGTATAGGTGTTGTGGTGACATTCAAGGTCTGTCACCAATAATGATTTATAGTGACAGATAGTGATCGTCACCATTTAATATGAGCAATGGTGACGGACAATAGCCTCCGTCACCAAAAAACTAAACGTCACCAAAGGTGGCGTCACCGAAAGTATGTGTTGTGGTGACATTCAAGCTCTGTCACAAATATTGATCATAATGATGGATAGTGACCGTCACCATTTCATATGAACAACAATGATTTTTTTGTGATGGACCTTTCATGACCGTCACTATTGGTGCATATATATGGCGACGTTCATTGACCGTCACCATAAACTCATTGGTGACATCAAGGTCCATCACGAATAATCACTATAATGACAAACAATGACCCCCACCATTTCATATGAACAAAATCGATTTATGGTGATGGAACCTTCATGGTCGTCACTATTGATGTGTATATATGGTGGCGTTCATTGACCGTCACCTTTTCATATTTTGGTAAGGGTCGAAAAATGTCACCATAAGCTCATTGGTGATGGTCATAAGAGCTTCTGTCACCAAAAACTAATCGTCGCCATTCCATATGAATATCAAGGCACGATGGAATCGAACCACCAACCTCTTGCCTGTAAAGCAAGTGCTCTTCCATTGAGCTAGCACCCTTTAAAGAATTAGACTTTTAAAAATTATATCTTGAAACTTTATAGATTGTAAATTCTACAACTTTCAATAAATTAAAGTCTTGACAATCTTTTACTAAACAAGAAAAACATCATTGAAGTTGCATGTCCCTACCTAATGGTTATGGAAGTTATGAAAAGTGGGTTGAGGGAAAAATAGTTACGTATAAGAGACACTACAACAAACCAACTCTAAAATGATGTCTTGATAATAAAAAAATTAATTTTCTTTTGTTGTTGTGTTGTATCTTGAACTAAAAAGAAATCCCTACTCTAAAATCATTCATATTTTTAAATCTGTTTTTCAAAAACGCTATTGGAAGTTGTATAAATTTAATATTGTAAATACATTTTTTTGAATTATTTTCATGCTAAAGAAGCCATAGGCATTAGATGGTTCAGAAGAGGATGTTGGTTTGTACGTAGAAAAGGAAATAAAACATTACTGTCAAATTAATCATAATTTTAAATCTTCTTTTCAAAAATGCTACTTGCAGTTGTATAACTTTAATATTGCAAGCCTGTTTTTTTGAACTGTTCTTGCGCTAAGGAAGCCATAGAAATTATCTAGAGAAAAATTCTAACTGAATGTGAAACTCCTTTACCAAAAGTTCTCCAGCTAAAGGAAAATTACTTTAACATGAAAAATAATGCATAAAAAAATTCATATCAGTTTTTTTATGAATTATGGAAACTCTCATCAATATTTTCGAGTGAGAAAACTCACTCCGATTCTCCTTGACAATGACTAATTTACCAGCTTTCCCTCTGCAGTAAATATCATGGAAAAGCTTTTCTTTCAACTCAATATTCCTCAAAACACCTTTCTCCTTGTGACACTTGTAATTGCTAAGACTTCATTTCCTTTAGCACCATATACACATGAATAATCTTTGTCTCTAAGTTTTTTGCAAATAGATTTGGGTACCTAACAATATAATCCAATTGAAATCCCACGGTTTTGACCAAAACACCTACATTACTGTTTAGTTTTTCCTCTGAAAGCATTAGAATAATTGGCCTGTGTCTTGCTAAATACAAAATTTGTTGTTGAGAGAAACCTAAACTACTTAAACACTATAGTTTTCGATCTACTTTCTCCTTGGATACTCAATAATCCTTGGAAAACACCTTGCTCTTTTCAACACTTGCGATTTCTTAGAAATCATTGCCTCTAGGCACCATATACCAACAAATAATCCTTGTCTCTAAGTTGTTTCCAAACAGATTTGGATACCTGACAATATCAACTAATTGAATTCCCATAATATCCAAGTTGCCAAATTCTGATTTTTTTATATCCATACAATCATTACAAGAACTTAAACAGATTCAATGAAATAGAATTATAAACTGTATAATTGATAAGAAAAGACAAAGTCAATGGAATGAAATTGTCTGTGACAAAATGCCCATTGAATAAAACAAAATAAAAATCGTAAAATGGCATGAGATGAAAGAAGCATTTATTGTTGCAATTTTAATGTTAGATGATGGAAAGATTTTTTTTTTTGCTTTGAATTTGATATGTACAGAACAGAAAATTTGTAATAAACTTTCATAATGAAATTTTGTAAGATGTAACGAAGCTATTTTTCGTTGGTTGCAGGCAGAGAAATGAAATACAAAAGAAGTCCAAGGGATTTGTAATTATGAATGCTTAAATAGTGCAGGCTTACAACATCCATGCTTCCTGCAAGGTAGGAGCAGCCATGTCACATAAGTCAAGCACGTGCAAGTGGTCAATACTGCCATCATTTTGCAGTGAAAATTGTACCATAGAAATCAAAATAGCCAGGTTTATAGCTTAAAGGCTATGATCACTGGTGTATTAGGATGGAGTGGATTGCAATGCAGTAGGCATTGTTTGCAGTAATAGAGTGGGGGTTTTGGGTTTGGGTTTTTCATGGTGACATTGGCAGCTGAGCCAAGATTCAAATCACTATGTTTTTTACTCTATTATAATTAGCATTGGTGATGATTTGGGATGTAGCAAGGCGCCCGAATAGGGCACTGGTATGATTGGATGATATGCTCCAAGGCCTGAAGTTTGCAGAATCAATATGAAACTTGAGCGTATGAGCATGGTTGGGATATGGGAGTATCAATGTTTTCTGAAAGATCTAGACCAAACCCAATTGCTACATTTATATACAATGATGCTATAGTGCAAGATAGGGAATTCAGATAAGGTTTATGTCGACAGACTTTTGAGATTTTTTGCTTGTTTGTTTGTTTTTCCTCTGTTGTGTTTGAAGAACTTAGGAGAATAGGCAAGAATATCCCCAAGACTTCTTCAAATTCACTTTAATATGTATTGACCAAGAGTCTTCTTAAATACTGGTCAAAAGTATGCCCAATATACTTCTCTCAATGTCAATCCAAGTCTTCTTCGAAGATCCTTCAATAGTTTCTCCAAGGAGGTTGTTCTAGGTCTTCAAATGCTTCAAATAACTGTCCAAAGTAAGAATTTAAACCTGCTATAAATCCATCATGAGAAGGTCTTCATTGTGCTACAAAGGGGTATCTCAGGGTTGTTTTAAAAAAGCTTTTAATTGCTGCTACAGGACTGTTTTAAAGTTGGTCCAAGACTGTCTTCTAAAAACCTTGAAAGATGTCTCAGAAACACCTTCAATAAACTGGTATACAAAGATTTATGTTAAGCTACCTTTTAAGTCAATTCCCCTACAACTGCATTTGTAGCAAAGATCCATAAAAAAAATTTGATGCAAGGAAATGTATCAAGGAATTGTGGAGAGAAGGTCAAAGATTTCAGGGAACATTTCAATTATCCACATGTCCCTGTATCATGTGACTTAGGTACAACAAAACAACTGAGTAGTTTCACCAATGACAAAAACCAACATAGAGCTATATGGGAATGATGAATGGAAGATGTAGACAGAATTTCTGGTGACAAAACATGAGAATTTCTTCTTAAATTCCCTATCTGAAAAGCAAATAAACCTCCTGCACCACAGAATGAAGAGGAAGGGCATACTAAGAATTGAACGTATATTCTAACAACAGTAAAAGATGTCTCACAAACACCATCAATAAACTGCTATACAAAGTTTTTTGCCAAACTGGCTTTTAAGTCAATGTCCCTACAACTGCATTCCTAACAAAGATCCATAATTTTTTTTTGATGCAAGGAAATGTATCAAGGATTTGTGGAGAGAAGGTCACAAATTTCAGAGGAATTTTTCCCAAATAATTAATCACAAATTGGGTCAAAGGGAAATATTAGCCAAAAATTGAAGGTAAATAGACAAGTTCTGCAAATTGCTGCAGTTTTGAGAGCCAATGGCTGCTCCAATTGACGAGGCAGTGGACTCTCTTTCCAAACCATCATATAAGGATGCTAATGTTGGGTTAAAGGAGACTGCAAAATTACTGTGTCTAGCTGGGAACAATCCAAGGCTTCCAGGATGCCTCTGCAGCTTCTTAGAAAAATATCCAGACAACATATGCCTGAAGATTACTTGTCACAACGACCTAAAACATTTAGTACCTGACTGGTCCTGCTGTTCTTTATCGGTTAGCAGGAATTTCACCTTCATAGCAAGCACTAAGATGGTGGATACATAGAAAATGGAAGGTGAAAGGATCAACTGACTTTACATTGTGCACCAAAGCCTTTTTCAGAGAAATTTACAGCAAGTTTAGTTTTGGCAGGAGATAGCATGTTTGATTAACAAACCCCTTTCCTAATAAAAAAGAAAAGCATCTATGCTCGCAACTCTTCTGAGTTTCATACTCTGAACCAAAATTTTAGTACTATTTGTCCCAACCTTCCAAATATTTTCCTTTGTAACGCTACCTAAAACAATAACTCGAAGGGAAACCCACATGTACATAGAGTACCATTCATCTAAATATGCTCGCTGAGATTAGAAGCCACCATATTAATGCAGAGTTCAGGTTCATAGTTCATTGGGAACACCTAGTTGAGAATTTCTTAGTCAGGAGATGTAACCCATTTGTTTCAAAAAGGACATAAAATAATTGAAAGAAGAGACAGAGTAACTGTAAAGGAAACAATCTAAAGATAGAATTTGTTCCTAATTTCTAGTAGGAATTGTAAACAACAATAAAATTCTAAGCAATAATTTCATGTCTAATGAATTTATACAAGAAGTTTAGTTTTGGCAGGAGACAAGAAGTTTGATTTACAAATCCATTTCTTAATAAAAAAGAAAAGCATCTACGATCACAACTCTTCCGAGTTTCATACTCTAAACCAAAAGTTTAGTATTGTTTGTCCCAGCCTTCCAAATATTTGTCTTTGTAACACTGCCTAAAACAATAAACCGAAGGGAAACCCACATCTACATAAGAGTACCATTCATCTAAATATGCTCGCTGAGCTTAGAAGCCACCATATTAATGCAGAGTTCAGGTTCATAGTTATTGGGAACACCTAGTTGAGAATTTCTTAGTCAGGAAATGCAACCCATTTGTTTCAAAAAGGACATAAAATAATTGAAAGCAGAGACAGAGTAATTGTAAAGGAAATAATCTAAACAAGGCATTTGTTCCTAATTTCCAGTAGGCATGGTAAACAACAATAAAATACTAAGAAATAATTTCACGTCTAATGAATTTATACAAAGATTAAAAAAAAAACCTCATTCACGCATTACAGAAAAAGTGTGATCATGGTGATCCGCTGGAAGAGGAGCCTTTTGCGCACTGTTTTGAGGGCTGCACGTGGAGACGGAAGGTGGATTGGGTATGTTGTAAGGGAGACGCAGTGAACTGTGGTAGGCCGCAGGCCTAGCCACTCCAAACAGGCCAACGTGGAGTCTTTAAAGGCTTCCACATGCCCACAACAACATCCCATACATAGGGCACCTCGTCTTGCCTAGGCCGCAGCTAGGAGCAGGTTGTCCAATGGCTGGTTAGTGGTTAGTGCAGCCTGCGAAGTGCCCTAACCAGGACAGCAGTACTACAGTATTGTAACAACAGTGTTTGTGGGGGTGTTTTGGGTCAAGAAGTGACCGGATTGGATTAGTTTGGTTGTTGACTGTGGAAGCCAAGCAGTGAAGTGGACAAGGGTGTTGAGAGCACTTCAAGTGGTGGCAGATTCCGCAGTGGATGGTTGGGTGTCATAGAGTTTTCTGAGGGTAGCGAGATTGGCTACCCAAAGTAGCCCTAGACAAGCTATCTTGAAGGACGAAGAGTAGTTGAAGGTTGGATGAAGGATGGTGCCGAAGTGCAACACTCTAATGTACAAGAGTTGTTGCTAGCCTGGCAGATTGGAGCTCGGGTGTTTGCTAGCCTAGAGGAGTAGATTGGATCAGCCCAAATACACTCTAAAGAAGGGTGTGAAACATTGTTAGGGGGCCAACTGAGCTTCCAGTCTTTCCAGATGAAGCTCTTGCAAGTAAATCTCTACATAGCGTAAATGAAAATCATTGCTTGTCAAAGATAAAACTATAGCCATATAACTGAGAAATCTATTTGAACAAAAATTCATGCAAACAACAAAAAATTTGGAGAGTAAAGAGAATCACCTAACACCTTCCACATCCCCTTCTGAGACCATATGATGAAGAACATTTGAGTATCCTGTACAAATTCCAAGACAGATGAAGGAGATGGCTCTATCCATGTAGTCTCAGAATCTTTTTATGGATCACTACCATGAGCAACCATGAAATCTATGATTTTTTACCCACAAAAAAATTATAGATTTCAGTCTTACTCTTAGGCTCAACTCAATGGAAAATAATGGTAATCCTGTTGCAATTAAGTTTTTTGACAAAAAGAAGTATGCCTCTTCCAAAAAGTGGTTACACAGTACTCAAGCCGAGCATGACAAAAATAGTACAATATCCCAGTAAAATTTGGTCCATCATTAATCAGTAATCATATTTATGGAAGAAATATTTCTTCACCTGACTAATCTACTTATTTTGTTTAACATTGATGGAAAATCATGCAGCTCATTTTCCACATTCTATGGTGAAAGTCACAACTGTTTTTAATTGTGCCATCTTAGCAGTATAGTAACTAGCAAGAAACACAGGAAATAACAAATCTGTGAGAAAACTGCATATGTACATACTAAATACGCTTCACATCAGTTGCATCAAGCAAATATACCATAAGTTAAAATTAAACTAATCAAAGAAAGCCTTACATTTCAAATAGCAACATAAAGCTTCCCATTATATTCTTATTTGTCTAGACTTGCAGGAGGGCTAAGAGGAATCTCTTGCAAATGGCGTAAAAATATGGGCAGCATTGCATGAAAAGTGGGTCTCTTCGAAAGCTTAAACTGTTAACATTCACCAATCATCTTCCACAGCTCTAGCATATTCAGGTGGCTGCCTTTGAGCCTTTACAAAAACCCTATAGATCTCCTCTGAACTTAGGTTATTCCACCTGTATGACAAATCTCATTAAATATCTAGCAAGTGTGTTTCATATAGAGGGTACCATGTTTGCACATTACAGAAGAAAAAGGGAATTGAAGATTGGACTTCTTAACTACAAACACAAGGGTAGACACAATATAACTTACAGAATTTCCCCAGTGCACATCTCAACCAAGGTGCAACCAAAACTCCAGGCATCAGATTCTAAAGAAATTCCATTTCCTTCATCCCAAAAAATGTTCAAAGAAAACTTCTTGAGTGGTTCCCAAGCTTCTGGGGCTGTATAATGAGGATTCAACATAGTACACTCCACACATGAATGTGTCCTTGTCACATCATCCTCCAGGGTTGAGCGAGGTCTTATGCATTGAGGTTTCTTCAAAAATTCTGGAAGACCAAAATCAGAAACTACTGCTCGCCCTCTTGCATCCAAAAGAAGGTTGGATGGTTTGAGATTCATACACAAGACACCTGCTGCATGAAGCTCTGCAACACCACGAGAAATATCTGCACCATATCTTCATACGCATTTCCAATAAGATTCATCAATGCATATTAGTATCACCCTTCTAAATATTGATTAAATCTCAGATACCATTAAAAACTTAGACTTTTAATCACAAATTCAATTGCAGACATTCTACAAACAATAAACCAGAAATTAGAATCAAATTTGTAGATGCATAATCTATAATGTAGTGATATTAGAAACTATTTACTCCACTGTTTGCTACATCTTTCACTGTTCGCTCACCGTTTGTTTGCTGCCTCCTTAACTCTGGTAGAAAATCTTGTAAAATCATGAGTTTGGGGGAGGGGGTGGTTTTGAAAAGGAAATAAACATCAGAAGAATAAGGTTTAAATTTGTCTCTATCTCCTTTTGTGATGCTTCCATTAGTGAAACCTCTTCTTTTGAGAATCACCAAAAGATATAATGGGTGGCACTTAGTGGTTTCCAAAGCTTTGGGGACACACCCACAAGGGTTTCGTTCTAATTGGTATTTGAAAGAAGGTTATGTCCCATGGATTTTAAAAAAAATATTATCTTTGTTTGGAAAAGGAAGTTATAATGGGTGTGATGGTGGAATCTTCATATGGGTCTTCACTACAGTGCTGCTTCACCGTGGAAGACATTTGTTGAGGTTGAAATCTCATGACCATTTGAATCTTCTAAGAGTATGTATAATGTTAGAAGAATGATTTTATTATTTGTTATATTAATAAATTTTATCCCATGGGATCATAAAACATAAATAATTTTGTATATTATTGCATGTGTTTATAACTTTGCAGTGTCATTATCCTTTGTTTGTGTGTGGGTGTGTGAAACATGACTTCCCCCAAGACCTAGGACGTGCCATATCTAAATTATATGCATTTGTACATGGGATCACGTCAAAGGAGATTCATGTAGCTAGCATTCCACGGTGGCATCAAAAGATAATTGAGATTGTTTGTATGTTTGAGAAGGAACTGCTGACGAGTTTCATGGACTTGCAGGTTCATCCTCTAATCCACCTAGTAGATGAGGTTGAATTATTTGGGGTGGTTTCTTGTCGTTGGATTTTCTTCTTAGAGAGGTACATGAAGAAATTGAAAGGGTTTTTTCGACAAAGGGAAGAACCCGAGGGGTTTATGCAGAGGGTTACATATCGTATGAGTCTTTCTATTATGCAGTGAGTACATCAAGTAGATCGACAACAGACTGTTGAGATTCAACAAGAAAATTTCAGCACCCATGCCTAGTGCATTAAGCACCTACACTAGGGTGGGGTCCATGGTGTTATTTTTGGGTGCATGTCTATTTTAGTTATCCCTTAATTAATATGGACAATAAATTGTAATCTATTCTCAATGATAACTTGAAATGGTTAACTGGGAGTGATCAACTCAGTTAGCGAGTGGATTTTGAGTTAGAGGTAGTTGGTGAGGCATGTAGAGTAATTCTAGTTGTAATAGAGTTCAAAGTGCAGTGGTGCTTTAGTTAATGCAGGTTGTAATCAATTTAACTTAGTTAAGTGAGTTAAAATAAATTGTGCCAAGTTGTAACTAAAGATACACTAGTGAGATATCAAGTGAATTAAATATTAATTAATTCACAATCAGTGATCTCACATGCAACTAAGGATTTACTATTATTAGTTGCATGCATGTGAGATCCAGTGGAGACGCAGTTGAGATCTACGTGAAAGGGAAGCTGACTATCAGTTGTAGGATTATTGGGTTGCACACATGCAACCAAACACCAATTGGAGTTCCCATGATACTTGTGCAATCAAGGAAGGCCATGATTCCTATCTTTTATGGATTGCGCAAGGCAGGTAGGCTGTCTAGAGGCAGTAAATTGGCTAAGTATTGGTCAATTTTTTGTATGACATTGTGAGACAATTAGTTGAGCATTGGAGCACTCTTGTGAGAAGAGTTTTGTATGTAAATGTTTCATGATCCATGTTGAATATACAATAGAAGATAGTGGGGTTTTGAGCAGCAATATTTCCCCGGGAAATAATCTGTGTTGTTTGCGATTTGATTCTTCTTTAGTTCATGTGATTGGCGATTATGGTTTTAATTCTGCAAAATATTTATAGAACCGATTCAGTATTTAAATTTATTACATTGTTAGATCGGGTGAATATAATATATACATGCATGTTGTATAATTTCTACATGGTATCAGAGCACATGAAATTGCAGAAGTGAAGCAGGAGCTAAGTTTGTGACTCGATCGAATTTCCAGAAATACTTTCTTGGTGCTACAACTATTTCAAGATCGAAATGTCTTTCAATGGATTTAGGTTGGAGTATGCACTGAAGAGAAGCTCAAAATATATTTCTTGGAAGGACAGGATGGAGGTAGTACTCGAAAACAATGGCTTGAAGGAATTCATTGACAATGATGTTCCTAAACACGTTGTGACAGATGTTATAAATCTTGATGCATGGAAAAAGAAAGTGGCAAAGTCGAGGAGGATATTGTTAGAGGGAGTATGAGAACACATTGTCTCAAGCCTCCATGGGAAAGCCACACCATATGCAATGTGGAAGGCTTTGACGGATCTATTCCAAAGCAGCAGAAACCATAGAAAATGGGCAATCGAAGATAAACTCAGGAAGATCAATATGGAGAAGGGCGACTCCATACCAAAATATCTAACCAAGTTTGTCCAATGACGAGATGAACTGGGGAGCGTTGGTATAATAGTCATTGATAACGATTTTGTGAGCTTGGCTCTCCAAGGACTTCCCAAGAGTTGGCACAGTTATCAATACTCTATCAATGGAAGGGAAAAATTTCCAGATTGGGATCGATTATGGTTGGATTTGGTGCAGGAGGAATTCAGAAGGAACACCAGAGATGGATCTTCATATAAGAATGAAGATGAAGAGGATTATGATTTTTCTTCCAAGGAAAATAAGGGAAAGGGGAAGAAATTCCATTCCAAATCCAAGTCAAAGAATGGCAAGAAGCAGGACATGTCCAAGGTGAAGTGTTTTCACTGTCACGAGCATGGGCATTTTGCTACTAACTGTCCACAAAAGAAGAAGAACAAGAAGGTTGGAGGATCAGTAGTTGATGAGGCTCTTGAATCACAATTTGAGCTTGACTTATCATTTATCATATTCATGGTGTCGAGTGCATTGGGATCTGTGTGCTTTTTGGATAGTGGCGCTTCCTTTCAGATGAAGAGAGACACGAAACTTTTTAGTGAATTGGAGGAGAAGGATTTATAGATGCATATTGAAATGGGCAATGACGAGAGGTACAGTGCTACCGGGATAGGTACCTTTACCTTTCAAAGGTATTCAGGTAAACCTTTTCAATTAAAATATGTAATGCATGTAGCAGTTTTGAAGAAAAAATTAGTCTCAGTCTCAATGTTGGAGGATAGGAGCTATGATGTTAATTTTAGTGAAGGAAAAGCTTTCCTGTGACATAAAACAATAGGAGAAGCCAAGAGGATATGGATTCGAGTTAAGAATATCTACAAGCTTCAGGTATATGGTTGCGCAACAATGATGGACAAGGCAGATCAAGTGATGAGCCAGGATGAGGACAAATTATGGCACATGATATTGGGCCATCTTCACCATGGGGCCTTGAAATTCATGTAGGAGATTTTTACTGGTCTTCCTAGGGGTACACTTGTGCAGTCGTACACATGAAAGGGATATAATATGGTAAAATATGTAAAGGTCACATTTCATGAGAAGGAGAAACGAGCTTTGGGGATCCTTGAGAGAGTTCACATAGACGTGTCTGGTCCTTTCTTTGTTGCTTCCACAACAAAACAAAAGTACTATGTAATATTTATTTATGACTATTCTCGTAAGTGTTGGATCTTCTTCATGTAGAAGAAATATCAGACATCCTCTAAGTTCTTGGAGTTTAAGGCACTGGCAAAGAAAGAGTCGGGGAAGAAAGTGAAGGCTCTTAGGAGCAATAATGGTGGTGTATACATCTCTAATGAATTCAAAAACTTCTGCAACAAAGAAGGAATTCGAAGAGAACTGATAGCGCCTCATAACCCATAGAAGAATGGGGTCATGGAAAGAAAGAAAAAAATGATTGTGGGTCTAGCAAGATAGATGTTGAATGATCAATGACTACTGATGCATCTGTGGGTGGAAGCATGCAACACTATGGAATTTGTGCAAAATCATTTTCCTCAAAGGATACTTGGCATGAGTACACCTAAAGAGGCTTTCACTGGTAAGAAACCTGATGTTTTACACTTTAAGATTTTTGGCTCATATATTTATGTGCATGTGACCAAGGACACCAGGAAGAAGTTGGAACCGACAGCTAGGATCAATATTTTTGTGTGGTACACTGAAACACCCCATAATTATCGTGTGTATTTTCCAAACATCAGAATGACTATTGTGTGACAGGATATAAAATTTTATGCGGAAAAAGGCATGTGGTTGTCCCTTGAGAGGGAGTTGGACTTGCATGCAGAGGAGGAATGGTTGGTTCCCAAGAATGAGCCTCGGGATGTGGATCAGCCACATGCGGAGGATCATGGAGTGGAGGAAAACACTCATGCAGAGCCATCCATCAGAAATGGCATAAGGCAAACCGCGAAAGCTGATAGATTGAGACTTGATGATGCAGAGAATGTAGGAGCCCCTAGTTCAAAGCATAGACAAAGAAATTCTCCTGGCCGATTTACTGGATACATGGCTCTTATGAGAAAATGTATTGTGTCTGAACCATCTTCCTTTTAGGAATCAATGCAGAAACCAACTTGGGTTGATGCAATGGTGGAATATTATGACCCCATTTTCAAGAACAATGTGTGGGAGATAGTCCCAATACAAGTCGACAAATCAATCGTTGGATCGAGATGGATCTACAAGGTAAAGCAAGTTGTCGATGGGAGTGTGGAGAAATAAAATGCCAGATTTGTGGCTCAGGGATTGTCACAGATCAAGGGGATAGATTATGATGAGCCTTTTGCACCTGTTGCAAGGTACTCTTCCATAAGATCCATCCTTGTGCTCTCAGCGCAGATGGGTTGGCGCATTCATCAAATGGATGTGAAAATTGTGTTTCTCAATGGGATCATTGAGGAAGAGGTGTAATTAGAGCATATTGAAGGTTTCGAAATATTCAACAGTGAGTCGCATGTGTGCCGAATCAAAATAGCATTGTATGGGTTGAAGCAAGCATCCCATGCTTGGTACACTTGGATAGACAGTTGTTTCACCAGAATGGGATTCACCAAAAGTGAAGCAAATGAAAACTTGTACCAGATTGTGGTTGAGGGTAAGCTATTGATTATTGTTCTTTATGTTGATGATCTAATTTTGACTGGTGATGAGAAGTTGACACACTCATGCAAGGAGGATATTGCAAGGGAGTTTGAAATGAAGGACATGGGATTCCTTCATTATTTCCTTGGATTGGAAATATGGCAATGGGATGGTGAAAATTTTGTGTCTCAAGGAGAGTATGCAAAGAAGATACTGGGTAAGTTTCACATGGAGAGCTGCAAACCCATGGATACTCCTCTTCCAAGAAATTGGAGGAAAGAGGATGTTGCTTCTGTAGAGGTAATGGATGCTTCTGTCTATAGGCAGTTAGATGGTTCACTGATGTATCTAGTGAACACCAGACCATACATTTTCTACACATTTAACCAGTTGATTCAAGCTATGGTTAAGCCTACCAACCTCTTTTGGAAGGCGGGGAAGCATGTTTTGAGATACCTGAGGGTCACATCAGAGTATGGTCTATGGTACAGACAGACAGAGGAAGTGAAGCTTCAACGCTTCATGGATGAAAATTGGGCGGGTTTTCCATTAGACAGAAAGAGCACATTAGGAGGGATATTTAGCATAGGATCGACATCAGTTTCCTGGAACAGGAGGAAACAATGATCTGTGGCACTCAGTTCAGTGGAAGCAGAATACATGGCAACAAGTCACACTGCATGTGAGGCTATCTCGGTGAGAAAGATCTTGGTTGGTTTGTTTGGTTCTCAGATGGATCCGACAATGATTGACTGTGATAATCATAGTTGCATTAAAATCTCAAGTAATCTTGTGTTTCATGATAGTTCCATGCATATATATATCTGGTACCATCATCTCAGATATTTTGTGTAGAGAAGGATAATGTTGCTTTAGTACATTCCCACGGAAGCTCAAGATGCAAATATTCTGACAAAGGAGCTCAACAGGAGAAAATTTGAATGCCATAGAGATAGGATCAGGGTGAAGGATAATCCATTTCTTGTTGAGAGGGAGTGTTCAGATTCAACAAGAAAATTTCATCATGCACACCTAGTGCATTAAGTACCTATGTTAGGGTAGGGCCCACAATGTTAATTTTGGGTGCATGTCTATTTTAGTTATCCATTAATTAAGATGGACAATAAACTATAATATATTCTCAATGATAACTTAAAATAGTTAACTGAGAGTGATAAACTCAGTTAGCTAGTGGATTTCGAGTTAGAGGTAGTTGGTGAGGCATGTAGATTAATTCTAGTTGTAACAGAGTTCGAAGTGCAGTGGTGCATTAGTTAATGCAGGTTGTAATCAGCTTAACTCAGTTAAGTGAGTTAATCTCAGTTGTGATAAGTTTTAACTGAAGATACACTAGTGATAGATCAAGTGAATTAAATATTAATTAATTCACAATCATTGTTCTCACATGCAACTGAGGATTTACTATTATTAGTTTCATGCATGTCAGATCCAGTGGATACCCAGTTGAGATCTAGGTGAAAGGGAAATTGACTATTAGTTGTAGGATTATTGGGTTGCACACATGTAACCAAACACCCATTGGAGTGCCCATGATACTTGTGCAGTCAAGGAAGGCCATAATTCCTATCTTTTAGGGATTGCATTCATCAGGGATTGTGCAAGTGAGGTAATCTGTCTGGAGGCAGTAAATTGGCTAAGTATTGTTCAGTTTTTTGTATGACTGTGTGAGAAAATTATCTGAGTACTGTAGGACTCTTGTGAGAAGAATTTTGTATGTAATTATTTCATGATCCATGCTAAATATGTAGTAGAATATATTGGGGTTTTTAGAAGCAAGATTTCCCCGGGAAATTATCTGTGTTGTTTGTGATTTGATTCTTCTTTTCTTCATGTGATTGGAGATTGTGTTTTTAATTCTGCAAAATATTTGTAGAAGTGATTAAAAATTTAACTTTATTACATTTTTATATCGAGTGAATCCAAGATATACATGCATGATGTATAATTTCTACACAGACTAGGTGTGGTGATTTGGGACGATGAAATGGATGAAGACAAAAGAGAAGGGGAGCTTCTCCAAACAAATGGAAAAAGGTGCTTGATAAAGAGAAAGCAACTTATAATTTTTCAAATTCACACAAAGTAAATATTCACATTGAAGTTTGATATAATGTATATTTTGATCTAATATGTACTATATGTCGGTTCGATTTCATCAGCGAATGCAAAAATTGAATCAATCAATAAATTCGTTCTTTAGAATTCCGAAGTGACACAACCATGGCTCGCATTGTACGAACAAAAGAGGATGAAATGGGATAGTGACAGGAAAGAATTAAAATGGTTAAATGGTAGAATTGTGCCTTATCCTGATCATTTAAAAGAAAATATGCCAATTATATGCCCCAATAGTTGGGTTGCTAACCAAGACAGAGAGAAATATGGTGCAACTGGTCATTACCCGCATACTGAAGAGGATGCACTAAACGTAGGGATTGGGTGGAGAAACTCGGTAACAATCTATTTATGTACATTTTAAACTTAATAATTCACCTTTGAAATGTAACATCTATATTTTATATTTTAACAGTGTGGTTATTAGACACATGACACTATGATTTTTTAACTTTTTTATCGGTGCATTTGTTCCCATCTATGTGGGCATATGGACACCATTTTCAAATAGAAAATTCTGATGATGGACACATGACGAAAGACTATGGAGTGGAAGTCAATTGTGATCAATCTAGTCAAGCTAGCCATCGTGATCAAAACCGAGTACGAGGGATGTTAGGCTGCGTTGGAAAGATACAAGAGATCAGTGAAGTGGACTTCTCTTCTTTTCAATGCTTTATTTTTAGGTGCAAGTGGTGGGACACCTTTGATCGAAATAATGTAAAGGAAGATCACGATAATAGGTTGATATGTATCAACTCTAGAAAGATGTGGGATGAAGCTAAGGAGCCTTATGTTTTCCCCAAACACTGCAACCAGGTGTTTTTTTACCTATATCTGTTGGATAGGTATTGGTGGTTCATATTAAGACATGACCCTAGATCAAAACATATTTTTGAGAACAATAGTGTTATCATGCCAAGTGAGATGGAAGATAATGAGGGTGATCATGAGAACAGAGAGTGATATGGTGCATGTGTTATTTCATCATTTATACTATTTAAGATGGGTTTTTATAAAGAAGAGGACATAACCTTATAACTAAGACTCTTTTTTTCCAAACATTATAATATGTATTTTGAATTAATTGTTTTGCATTGTGTTAATGTTAAAATCATTTCACTTGATAATTTGAAATTATGTTGATCTCGAAAATAATGCATTGTATCAAGTTTTTTTTTTTTTTTTTATGTCAATTCCTAAAATAATACAACTACTTGATTTCTTTAAATGGTTTTTCACTATATCATTACTTAAATAAATGCACCATATATGTGTGTGTGTGTGTGAATGATAGCTTCAAAAAATTTTAAAATGTATTAATATATACTGTTATTTTTGGTATGTAAGATCATAATAAAATAATGTAATTCTAAACATGAATTTATTTGCATATTTTCTAAACTTTATTATGTTACTAAAATTCATATTATTCTAGATTTATTATTTTACAATTATTTATATTCATACAATTTTACAATTATGGTAATTTAACAATATGTACAGTATATATTTTACTTATGTTAGTTATGGTTCAAAATTGACAATTAATTTAGAAATTTACAAATTTACAAATCTTACAATCTTAATAATATTAAATCATGGAAATACATACAATTACAATTACAATCATGATACATACAATTAAAATTGCACATTTTTACAATTACCAATACATAATATTTAATAAATATCATGATTTAATATTAAAAATAAACATCATGATCATAATAACCATCATACAAACATCATCTTATAAAATACACATTCAAATTCACTAACATCATCTAATCATCGTGATCGTGATCATCTAACAAAACACAAACATTGTATAACGTCATCACAACACAAACATCAAATATACATCTCATGTCAAATAACTGCTATCACATACACATCTATCTGTAAGCACATTAAATGAACATTTCTAACATGACCTAAAAATATACATATCATGATGAACACCAACACGTAAATTAAGTACATCAACATGAACATAAAATACATGAACTATATATATATATATACACACATCATGATGAACACCAACACGTAAATTAAGTACATCGACATGAACATAAAATACATGCACCATATATATATATATAATGTCAAAAATATACAATTGTAATAGAACTGCATATAAATGTCAGATATATGGTTTTACTACATCAATTTAATAACTAGTACTTGAGGCCTACACATTCGATGGTCCAGCCTCATGCTGAGATGGATGACGTGCCTGCTCAGGAGGTTCCTGCTAATTAGATGGTGTTTGCTCAGGAGGTGCATGTTGATGAGTCAATGGTGCAACTTGCTCAATGGATGGTGCCTACTCAGATGGAAATTCATGCTTAGTCATTGGTCGTGTCTGATCAAGACTAGGTGCATGTTGAGATGGTACCTTCTTAGAATATTCCTACTGATTAGGACTCGATGCTAGCTGCTCATCTCCGACGCGAGGTGAAGGAGGAGAAGGTGGAATACTAGAATGATGATCACTCTCCTTATGATCATGATCATCCGATGAGCTGCTCTATCGTGCATCTCCACTACGTCTATCCCTCCCAACCACCAGTAGCCTGGAAGCTCCAACGATATCACACACAAGGGTTATCATATCACGAGGCATGTCTCTCCAGAGCTCTGTGAGGCTACGATCAGCCTGGATCTCTCTGATTGTAGCAGGGAAGACTCCCTCATCAACCAGGAGTCAACACATTCGATCGCCCAACTCCATCCTGAATCAGATGTCCTCCCTACGCCGCATCCCCATGGGTATCTATTGAGATTCAACAAGAAAGTTTCAGCACCCATGCCTAGTGCATTAAGCACCTACACTAGGGTGGGGCCCACAGTGCTATTTTTGGGTGCATGTATATTTTAGTTATCCCTTAATGAAGATGGACAATAAACTATAATATATTATAAATGATGACTTAAAATAGTTAGCTGAGAGTGATAAACTCAGTTAGCTAGTGTATTTCAAGTTAGAGGTAGTTGGTGAGGCATGCAGAGTAATTCTAGTTGTAACAGAGTTCGAAGTACAGTGGTCCATTAGTTAATGTAGGTTGTAATGAGTTTAACTCAGTTAAGTGAATTAGAGAATGGATATCTCCACAGTCATAAATATAATGTTGAGAACTTCTGGTGAACTATATATATTGCTCAGTGAGCCCTGAGCTCACTGATAACTCTACACAGTTCACTAGAAGTTCTCAACATTAGTTAAGTGAGTTAAAATCAGTTGTGCTAGTTGTAACTGAAGATACACTAGTGAGAGATCAAGTGAATTAAATATTAATTAATTCAAAATTAGTGATCTCACATGCCACTGAGGATTTACTATTATTAGTTGCATGCATGTCCGATCCAGTGGAGACCTAGTTGAGTTCTAGGTGAAAGGGAAGTTGACTATCAGTTGCAGGATTATTAGGTTGCACACATGAAACCAAACACCTATTGGAGTGCCCATGATACTTTTGTAGTCAAGGAAGGCCGAAATTCCTATATTTTATGGATTGCATTCATCAGGGATTGCGTAAGTAAGGCAAGTTGTCTAGAAGCTGAGAATTGGCTATGTGTTGGTCAGTTTTGTTTATGACAGTGTGAGACAATTAGCTGAGTACTAGAGGGCTCTTGTCAAAAGAATTTTGTATGTAATTTTTTCATGATCCATGCCGAATATAAAATAGAAGATAGTGGGGTTTTTAGCTGTAATATTTCCCCAAGAAATTATATGTGTTGTGTGTGATTTTATTCTTATTTACTTCATGTGATTAGTGATTGTGCTTTTAATTACACAAAATATTTGTAGAAGCGATTCAGTATTTAAATTTAGCACATTGTTAGATTGGGTGAATCCAAGATATATATGCATGTTGTATAATTTCTACATGGTATCAGAGCACAGGAAATTACAGAAGTGAAGCAGGATATAAGTTGGTGACTGGATAGAATTCGAATTTGCAAAAAGACTTTCTTGGTGCTACAGCTGATTCAAGATCGAAATGGCTTTCAATGGCTTGAGGTTGGAGTATGAACTCAAGGGAAGCTCAAACAATATTTCTTGGAAGTACAAGATGGAGGCAGTACTCGAAGACAATGGCTTAAAGGAATTCATTGACATTGATGTTCCTAAACCCGTTGTGACAGATGTTGCAAATTTTGATGCATGGAAAAATAAAGTGGAAAAGGCGATGAGGATCATGTTGGAGGGAGTACGAGATCACATTGTCTCAAGCCTCCTGGGTAAATTCACACATATGAAATGTGGAATTATTTGATGGATCTATTCCAAAGCAGCAATGACCATAGGAAATTGGTGCTCAAAGATAAAATCAGGAAGATCAAGATGGAAAAGGGCGACACCATTCCGAAATATCTAACAAATTATGTCCAATGTCAAGATAAAATGGGGAGAATTGGTATAACAGTCGTTGATGATGATTTGGTGAGCTTGCCTCTCCTAGGACATTCCAAGAGTTTGCACATTTATCAAGCCTCTGTTAATGGAAGGGAAACATTTCCAGATTGGGAACAACTGTGGTTGGATTTGGTGCAGTAGGAGTTCAGACGGAACACCAGAGATGGATATTCATCAAAGATTGAAGATGAAGATGATTGTGCTTTGGCTTCCAAGGTGAGGAAGGGGATGGGGAAGAAATTCCATTCTAAATCTAAGTCCAAGAATGGCAAGAAGCAGGACATGTCCAAAGTGAAGTGTTCTCACTGTCACGAGCATGGGCATTTTGAAACTAACTATCCATAAAAGAAGAAGAGCAAGAAGGTTGAAGGATCTGCAGTTGGTGAGGCCCTTGCCTCATAATTTGAGCTTGAATTCTCATTGATCGCATGCATGGTGTCCAGTTCATTGGGATCTGTGTGGTATTTGGATAGTGGCGCTTCCTTTCACATGATGAGAGACGAGGAACTTTTTAGTGACTTGGAGGAAGAGGATCTCTAGATGCATATTGAAATGGGCTATGATTAGCAATACAGTGCTACTACGATCGGTACCATTACCTTTCAGAGGTAGTCAGGTAAGCCCTTTCAATTAAAATATCTAATGCATGTACCAGGTCTGAAGAAAAATTTGGTCTCAGTCACAATGTTGGAGGATAGAGGCTATGTTGTTGTTTTTAGTGAAGGAAAAGCTTTCCTCCGACATAAAACAACATGACAAGCCAAGAGGATAGGGATTCGAGTTAAGAATCTCTACAAGATGGAGGTATATTTTTGCACAACAATGATGGGAAAGGAAGATCAAGTGGTGAGTCAGGATGAGGGCAACTTATGGCATGGGATATTGGGCCATCTTCACCATGGAGCTTTGAAAGTCATGCAACAGATTTCTACTAGTCTTCCCAGGGGTACACTTGCACAGTCAAACACATGCAAGAGATGTACTATGGGAAAATATGTAAAGGCCACCTTTCATGAGAAGGATAATCGAGCTTCGGGGATCCTTGAGAGAGTTCACACAGATGTGTGTGGTCCTTTCTCTGTTGCTTCGACAACAAAACATAAGTACTATGTAATATTTGTTGATGAATTTTCTCATAAGTGTTGGATCTTCTTCATGCAGGAGAAAGATCAGATATTCTCTAAGTTCTTGAAGTTTAAGGCACCGGTGGATAAAGAGTTAGGGAAGCAAGTGAAGGCTATTAGGAGCGATAATGGTGGAGAATACATCTCTAACGAATTCAAGAACTTTTGCAGAAAAGAAGGAATTCGAAGAGAACTCGTAGTGCCTCATAACCAACAGCAGAATGGGGTCGCGGAGAGAAAGAACAGAACGATCATGGGTGCAGCACGAGTGATTTTGCATGATCAAGGCCTACCAATGCATCTGTGGGTGGAAGCATGAAACATAGCAGTACATGTGCAAAATCGTTGTCCTCATAGGATACTTGGCATCAATACACCGTTGGGTCTCAATCTAGCCTCCTAAACTGAGCTCATTTAATTTTCAACCAGGATTTGTAAACTGTTGAAGTGAAGTGTACCATATGTACCTAGGTGCTTGTTTCCTAATGCGTTGTGTGTAGTGTTTTGTGATGTTTTTGGTCTTTTGTGATGATTTATGATGTTTTTGGTCTTTTGATGTTTTATGCTCACAATGAAAATGTCTAGAAAACTAATGGAAAGAAGTTGGTGGTCAAAAATAGAGTTAAGCCTAATGTATGGAATGGCAAATGCAATTGGAAACACTGAAGCAGAATCTAAACTATGACTAAATAAAAGCAAAAGCTTGATAATGACTTTTTAGGAAAATGACACAAACTAAACTTGAGAAATGATCACTAAATATGCAAATCCTCTAACTAAACAGCTAAACACTAATCTTACCATGATGCAACATTTTGTTCTAAGCTCTTCTATTCTATGACTAATTCCTAGTTCTATTCTGCAATTTAATTGAATATCACAGAACCTTTACTCAAAGAGTTATTGGTTTCTTTTTCAAAGTAGTTCTTTTGAGGAAGAGCTTTGTTTATAAAATGATGAGGAGATTGCAGAGAGATTTCAGACCTTATAGTGATGTTATCTTCTGTTCCTATGGCTATGGATCATTTGTAGTTTTTAGAACAAGAAGATGTTTGTGAATAATGAAGGCTGTCTTGTTAATCCTAACAACTGAAGTAGTTTATTGTGCAATGGATGACAATTTGAATATGAAGTGCAAGTATAATGAGTTAATCTAAGAATGAACCTAAGATGCCACTAATCTAGAACAATGCTGAACTATAAGTCATCATCAAACTGGAAACAAAGTAACTGAACATGAGTTAAATGCAATGAAACTCCGGAGCATTCTAACTATACTAACATGCATTATTCTATGAAGTTACACAATCTGTTTGTTCATCATTAGTGATATCTTGGAAGAGTTCCTTCTTTTGGAAGGGGTAGAACAATTCTGACTGTGTAATTGAGTGCAATTGTAAGCAAATGGACTGAAAGCAAATGAAAAACTAAGTTATCACATCCATACCCTACTCGTCATTATGATGTCTTGGGAAAGCGTTTAAGAGCAAGAACAGAGATGATACTTAGTACAAACACAAAACTAAATCATTCATTACCACGGTCATGTCTTGAACTTCTTAAGAATTTCTTGGAAGAGTTTCTTCTTGTGGAAGAGTGATTAGAACAAGTGTAACTGTGATAGTGAATAGAAAAAACTACAACTAAATCCTACAGTACTATAGCTATTCATCATTCATCATTATAATATGTTGGGAGAGTGTCTTCTTGTGGAAGAGCTAGAATGAATATAACTACAGTAGCTAGTTAAAACAACTATAAATTCAACTCCTAATCCTACAATACTATAGTCATTCAACATTCATCATTTTAATCTGTTGGAAAAGTGTCTTCTTATGGAAGAGCTAGAATGAATACGACTACAGTAGCTAAAAAAAACGACTACCAATTCAAATGCAAAACGTAAAGGCAGCTAGGAAAACTTATCTAATTTACGCAAAATAAATCCGTGCAAGAGGCAGGGGCCCTCTACCACTTGACGGAATTCAACTCCAAATTAAATCACGCCTTCAAAATAACTTTGTCTGCTCCATTAACGATGAAATAGTTTGAACATAACACTCTGCGTTTTCAGGAATGTAACACAGAGTTTAAACAAAATCTAGCAGCAAATCTAACATAAAATCTCTAATCATAGCTCTCGGTCTCCCAAGAGTTTATAAAGCAAATGCACGTAACAATAATTACAATAATTCAGGAACACTGTCTTTCCTTATCCGAATCACGTTAGGTTTCTTTGAAGTGGCTGTGTGAAGAAGAAAAGACATCTGGACTGAGACAGTCCTAATAGAAGTCTTCCTTCCTAAATGTGTTCCCCACGTTCAAAACCATACCCAGAATTCATTTCTTCCTCCATGATGAGCAACGAACCATGTAGACATGACGTGGATCATGCTCATATGGGGTTTTTCTCAAGAGGCCACCTGGAACATACTCAAACATGAAGGCAGCTGCAGAATCGCCGGTTAGCTACGGAATGTCTGCATTCTGCAGCTAGTTCCGGTCAAAATGCTTAACAATGGCAAAAATCACAAAATTTAACAAGTCAGTCATGCAAATCATTCTAGAAGTAATTTTAACTATATTTATTGATCAATTGGGTCTACGATAGCAATGGACAAGGGAAAATGAGGTAAAATGAAGTGAAGGAAAGCACAATTTTGAGGCTCAACATACCCCCACTACTGTCTCTTTACATGTCCTCATGAAAATTATCCTATGAATTCAGAGGCTTCTGCAAGGACATCTAATCCCCTTCTTCTCCTTTGTCTGGAAGCTAAAGGTCTTCTGGGTTTCCTGATAACAAGTTTGAACCTGAGGTTGGTGAGTGCCCTGATTAGCTTTTTATTCCTTGTCTTCAACTTCTCATTGGTCCTCTCCACTTTGTCTATATGTAGGGATAAGGTTGAGTTCATATCAGTTTTGAGTTTGATTTGATCTTTGAGAATTTCATTCTCATTTTTGATGTGTCTATTCAGTAATTCCAACTCATACCTATCCCTTCTTAATATATCTATTTCAGACAGTGGAGGACTGGGGGTTCTCTCTCTGCTTCCTGAAGTTGTCCTCTCTAAAGTTTCCACATAGTCATAAATTTCTTGTTGAGCAGGATCAATTTCAGGGGTTCCTTCATAAAAATCCTCTTCATCATCCTCTTCAATGGGTGTTTCTTCATCTTCTATATTGATTACCCCTGTTTGTTTGATTGGTGTTTTCTTCAGTTTTCCCTTTAATCTGTGGCTTCTCCTAGGCTGAGAGGATCCCTCTCCTTTCTCCGTGGCAGATTCCTTGATTATCTTCTCTTCCTTAAGTTGCCTCTTGATTCGAGTCAACTTCTCTAAAATGATTTCCTCACTGCTCTCTTGGACTGGTTTGTCAATTTCAACTTGTGAAGCCCTCCATTTCCTACTTCTCTTTGTAGGCTGTGGTTCAGGTGATGGTTCTTTTGATTCTTCAAAATGATTTCTTATTAAGAAATCATCCCATGTATCATTTGTTTTAGTTAGATGATGCTCAATCAAAATTTTGACCAAACCATGATGATACAGGGTTGTCTCTAAAAATTGAACTCTTCTCTGAACACAGGAAGCCATCTTCTTCAGACTTTGAAGCAAGAAATATGGTAGGTTTAAGTCTTCTCCCAGAAAATGCATCATTAGTCTAATGTGGTAGACATAAAATGTCCCATATATACCCTCACATGTAACAAATTTTTGCAAAAGAAGTAGTCTGTTTCTCCATTTGTTTTTCAATGCAGAACTGGGAATTCCTTTCTTGAATACACTAACATCCATATTTGGTGATTTTAAAATTTGTTTCATGGAGTCATTGTGGAATTCTCTATTTTTAAACCATCTCTCTCCAGTTCTGAGCAACCCTGTAGCCTCTGCAATAAAAACTTCAGTGACAGTAAACTTGACATCCCCTACTTCAACTTCGGTTCCTTGAAATGATCTTGCAAATGTTTTAGTGACTTCCTTATGGAAGCCATTGATTTTTTCCAAAAATTGAAGCCATCCTATTTGTTGTAACATTTCTTTGCATTGTGGGTAGCCTTCTAAATATTTTGAACCCACTGGTTCAGTCCTTACGATGAAACCCATGATTTTTTTCAATATCAAATTAACACTCTTCTACCCACAAAACAATGATTTTTACTTTCGGATTGAGATGGCTTCAAGCTCTAAATGAAAATGGCTTCAATTTTTGAATGACATACCTCTGATTGATAATGACAAATGCCTTCAAAACCTCAGACTGATATGCTTCTGTTGACAATTTTAACTTTGGAGTGATATGCCTCTGTTTGATAATGAAAGCAGTTTCAAATTTCGAGCTGATATGTCTCTGATAGACAGTGGCAGATGGCTTCAAATTTATTTTTGTGCAATACCTCTGGCTCTTAGTAGCAAAAGACTTCAAACTCAATCACTGCAACACCTCTGTCTCTGGTAACAAAAGACTTCAAACTCAATCACTGCAACACCTCTGTCTCTGGTAACAAAAGACTTCAAACTCAACACTGCTACACCTCTGTCTCTGGTAACAAAAGACTTCAAACTCCACATTGCTACAATTCTGTGTTTATAGTGAAAATGCTTCAAACTCCGTCCACAGTGATATTTTATCTGCCCACGGGATCAAGTGGCTTCAAGTCCTCACATTGTTATACTTCCAAATTTACCCTTCTGCTCTGCTCTGCATTTACAATGCTCAATGCTATTCAAACTGATATCCTTTAGCTCTGCTCCTGGTGATAATAATATCTCTGTCTTCGGAATGGAATGCCGGCTACGGAATGAAGTTATGGTAGTGGTCACGGAATGGAGTAGTGGAGTGAGGTGGAGGGATTGTATTAATGATTGAAGAGACGGCGGAGGATTTTACAACGGCAGAGGGAATCATCATTGAATGATTTGGTTACGAGACGTGGAAAATTCAAACACCTCGGCCATTTAACCGCTTAAATGCTATCGGATATGAAATTTGAAATGGAAGATTTTAATCCAAAGTCTATAGAGGGTTTGTTGGTGTTGATCAATAAAAACAATTAAAACAACCTTTTCGAACAATCCATAACTAAACTATGCTAAACTTTTATGAAATGCTATTGTAATTTAAACTTGTTACCTCTGCCCTTTATTTGATTTTTTTGTAGCCTTTGTCTTCTTGTTCACCTTTGGAGGAGTCTTCATAATTTTCTTGATGCTTTTGATTCATGAATACACTAGGTCACTTTGTTGTAATTCTGATGTCTGCTGGTTGATGCCTTCAGGGTTTATAGCCGCGGAAAGACTGTCGGGCTGCAGAAAGGCTGATCAGCTGTAGAATGTCCACTGAGCTGCAGAATGTTCCTGTAGAGCACTTTAATCATGAAAATGGAATGTTTTTGGAGTATGGGTGAAATTTTAAATGTTATGAATGAAAATGTATGATGGATTATGATGTGTATGAAGTGGATGATGAAATGGAATGGATTCAGTTCATGAAATGGAGTGAAAGAACATAAGGACTGTACTGCAATTCATGGCATGTTTTATTCACTTACAGCAAGATATCAAATTTTGTATTTTGATATGAAAATGAGATGGATGGAAGATGGAATGAGATGAATGAAATGTGGAATGGAGTGAAATATGAGTGATGGAATGAAATGGAGTATGGATGGATAAGTGAATGGAGTGAGATGAAATGAATCATAAGAACTATGGAACTGAACTTATGATTTTTATAACAGCTGCTTATAAAAACAAAAATGGGAAAAGTTAGAGTGTCAGAGAGACTCTGATTTTCACCCTATCTTTTCTGCATAAACATGCCAATCAATGATTGGTTTTCATGTTTATACCTTTATTATTTTTTATATTTTTTTTTTATTATTTTTTTTTAGAAGAGAAATTCTTCAGAAAATTTAATCAAGTTGATGAAGAAGAGAGACTCTTCTTCATTAACTTCACATCATTGTCTTCTTGGAACTTCTTGAAAAACTCTTCTCTTGAGAGTGGCTTGTGGTATAGCTTCAGTCTATGGCCATTCACAAGAAAAGTGACCTCTTCTTCATCTATAGTTCTGATTTTTACTGCCCCATTATCAAAAATTCGAACAATTTCATATGGCCCAAGCCAATGTGTCCGAAATTTCCCTTGAAAATCCTTGAATTTTGAATCAAACAAGAGAGCCCAGTCACCCTCTTTGAATTTCTTCTCTTTGATGTACTTGTCATGCCATCTAGCCCTTTGCTGTTGGACTAGACTTGTTTTCTGAACTGCATCTTGTCTGATCTCATCCAATTCATTAATTTTCTCCATTCTATGCTTCTGTGCCTCCGTTAAATCAAGTCCTAGCTGAACTGCCATTTTGAAAGTTAGAATCTGGAACTCTATGGGAAACAAAACTTGCTTTCCATAAACAAGCTCATAAGGAGTATGGCCCGTTGTGTTTCTCCATGTAGTTCTATAGGCCCACAAGGCTTCAGGAAGCCTATCCACCCAATCTCTTCTATGTAGATGAACAGTCTTTGTTAGGATTCCTTCAATGACTTTATTAGTGGATTCCACTTGACCATTTGCTTGTGGATGATAAGGAGTAGATGTTCTATGTCTGATTTTGTACTTCTCCATTATTTGCTCCACTAGCCTTGATGTAAATTGAGCTCCTTGATCTGTAACAATTTCCCTTGGGACACCAAAACGAGTGAAAATATCCTCAAAAAGAAAAGTAACTACAAGATTATTCATTAGCAACAAGTAATGGTTTAGCTTCTACCCACTTAGTAACATAATCAGTGCAAACTAATATATATATCTTTTGTCTTGATGGAGGACTAATAGGTCCTACAAAATCCAAAGCCCATTTTTCAAAAGGTTCAATGTGTACCTGAGGTTGTAATGGCATCTCACCCGAAGGAGAAGGTTTCCCTACCCTTTGGCAACTGTCACACCTTTTGACATACTCCTTAGCATCTTTAAACAAGGATGGCCAATAATATCCTAAATTAAGGATCTTATAGGTTGTCCTCTTATCTGCAAAGTGTCCGCCACAAGGTTCATCATGACATGCCTTGAGAATTTCAGGCATTTCATCTTCACGAACACACCTTCTAATAATCAAATCTGGACCTGTCTTGTACAACTCATTAGCGACCCATGAATATCTTGCACTATCATTAATGATTTTTCTTTTACCCCTTGCATTCATAATTGAAGGAAATTTTCCTGAAACTAAATAATTGGCAATATCAGCAAACCATGGAGTTTGAGTAGAGATTGCAAAAATATATTCATCAGGAAATTGATCTTCAACCGAAGTGTCATCTTTGATATTTTGAATTCTAGACAGGAAATCAGCCACAGTGTTTTGTTTTCCAGGCCTATCTAGAATAGTAATGTTGAATTCTTGCAATAATAACAACCATCTTATAACTCTGCCATTAGTGATTGATTTATTCATTAAGTATCTAATTGCAGAATGATCAGTGTGAACAAAAGTTTCATAGCCCGTTATATAGTGTCTAAATTTGTTAATGGCATGAACAACAGCTAAAAACTCTTTTTCAGTTACAGTATAGTTTAACTCTGCAGGAGTCAAATTTTTACTGATATAATAGATGGCATAGGGAATCAAATATTTCTGTCCCAATACTGCTCCTAGAGCTGTATCGGAAGCATCTGTCGAGATATGAAAAGGCAACTTCCAGTTAGGTCCCCTTAATATAGGTGCTTCAGAAATTTTGGTTTTCAGGGTTTCAAAAGCTAACTGGCAATCAGAAGTCCACTTAAATTCACAATCTTTGGTGAGTAATTTGAAGAGAGGAGATGCTATTTTGGTGAAGTTTTCTATAAATCTCCGATAATACCCCGTAAATCCTAGAAAACTTCTAACATCTCTTTGACAACTTGGAATGGATAGGTTAGAAATGACTTCAACTTTCGCCTCATCAACCCTAATCCCATCCCCTGAAATGTGGTGCCCTAAAACAATACCTTCAGTGAACATCATAAAACATTTTTCATGACTAAGTGAAAGGTTTTCTTCTTGACATCTTTTTAAGACTTTTTCCAAGTTTTCTAAAGCCTCTTCAAATGTGTCCCCATAAACTGTGAAATCATCCATATACACCTCTACACAGTCATGTATCAGATCAGAAAAAATTCCTAATACTTCCCTTTGGAATGTTGCAGGTGCATTGAATAACCCAAATGGCAATACTCGGTAGGCATAGGTACCCCAAGGACAAGTAAATGTGGTTTTATCTTGGTCTTCAAGTGCTACTTGGATTTGATTGTAACCACTAAATCCATCCAAGAATGAAAAGTACTTTTTACCCGCTAATGTATCTAATACTTGATCTATGAAAGGTAAGGGAAAATGGTCTTTAAGAGTAGCTTTATTCAGTTCTCGGTAGTCAACACACACCCTCCATTTTCCATTTTTCTTAGGCACAATCACCAAAGGAGAAACCCACTGAATATCTGAAATAGGATAGATGAAATTAACATTTAATTATTTTTGCAGTTCTTCCTTGACAATTTCCCTAAGATTTGGATTCATCCGTCTTTGAGGCTATCTGATTGGTTTGCAATTTGCCTCTATATAGATGTGATGAGTACAAGTATTGGGACTTATCCCTTTCATGTCAGTGTATTCCCATGCATATGCAGAAGAATGTCTCTGTAATACTTTGACTAACTCTTCTTGTTGAGATTTTTCTAGGTTTTTGTTTATGTTCAAGGTTTTGCCTCGAAAAATTTCACTTGAAGAGCTGCCAAATTTGTCCATAGAATGAAGAGACATCTGCCTAGATGACAAGAACTCAATATTGGATCTCTCTTGAAATGATTCTTGTTTGTGTTTTGGAGAAGATTCAAAGTTTTCTAGAGTATTCAGAATTTGATTATCTTCACTAATTTCTGAAATTGTGAAGAGTGGTTGTAAATATTCTTCATCCTCTATCCATTGAGTGTCATCTAGATCTGTAATTTTTTTAGCTGGAGGATATAAGTTGAATTTCTTTGTTGAAATACCATCGGAAATATACATATCACCGGACCTACAACTAATAAAAGCATCAGTTGTAGCCAACCAAGGTCTTCCTAGTATAACAGGATGGCCTCCTAGATTATTCTTGGGTGTTAGGATCATGAAATCCACAGGGTACTCCCAAGAGTCTAGGGACACTGGAATGTCTTCTATTACCCCACCTGGTCTGATCACAGATCTATCTGCTAATTGTAATAGTGTGGGTGTAAAGAGAAGATTAAGAAGTTTCAGTTTGTCCATGATTTGTCTACTCATGATATTTATTGCTGCTCCTAAGTCAATGAGTATGTTTTGAATTTCAATTCCGTTGATGTGAATTTTGACAACTGGATTTCCTGGGTCAAGGTACTTTGGAATAGTAATCTTACCCATCATAATGTCTGCTATTTGTCCTACCAGTTGAATTTTCTTGGTTTCTCTTATTCTTTTCTTGTTGTCTTCATACTCAACTCCTTTATTGTTTTGGCTAAAATTGGGATTTCCTTGATGGCTTGCAATAATGGAATTTTAATGCAAACATTTCTCAATTCATCCAAGAAATCATAATTAGGCACCATTATTTGTTTTTCTACACCTTTATCAATTTGTAGTCTTTCCGGAAAGGGAGGTATAGAAGTAGATGTGGATGGTTGCTCTAATACCGGAGTTGGATTTATTGGATCTTTTTGTTTCAGTTTTTCAATGTTTTGGTCTTGAAAGGATGTATCTTCTTCAAGACTTTTATTAACCCGTAGGGAGTCTTCCTCAGAATTATCTTGTTCGTGTATAATCACAGAAGGTTTCCTCTTCTCAAGTATCCTTCCGGACCTAAGTTGAACATCACTAAGGTCTAGAGGAGTAATTAAATAAGTTGGAAATTGTTGTCCTTCTATCATGTATGTATTCTGAGGGTTCTTATTATTGGGGTTTGGTATGGGCTGAGCCGGCAATTGATTGGATTTTTGAGGGAATGGTAATGGAAGTGGTTGATTTTGATGAGGTTGGTTCGGATGATGTTGTTGAGGATTTTGTTGAAAATTTTGTTGAAAATTTTGAGGAAATTTTTGTTGGGAATTTTGAGGATAAAAATGTGGATATGGTGGATAGGATGGTGGATATTGATAATATGGAGAGTATCTTCCATAGGGACCTTGTGATCCTTGTGCCCAAGCTTGAGATTGATTTTGAAATTGGGGCCAAGGTTGCTGCCAAGAATTCCAAGGTGGAGGCTGATTATACATTTGATCATGGAATCCTTGTGTCTGAGATCCCTGCCAAGGTCTTCTAGATACAAAGTTAAGAGATTCTGTGGAGTCTGTAGGAGTTTCTTCTTGAAAAACAGCCTTGAGAACAGGAAGAGAAGGACAATTTTTGGTCTCATGTTTCTCAGAACAAATAACACAGGTTTCTACAACTTTGACATCTAGAGGACACTCTCTCAAGGCATGTTTCTTCCTACATTTGGGACAAAAGATTTCCAAGGCATCAGATTCAGCCTTTTGCTTGTTTTGTATCTTGAGGGTGTCTATTTGTTCACTAAGACTCCCTAAGATGTTAGATTTAAAATCATCAAGCATGTGTCCTATTTCTGATCTACTTACTGTCCCAGAAGCGGATTTACTTGCTCTTGCAAGAGCAGGATCTCTTGGACCTTTGACAGTTTTGGATTTCCCTCTGGAAAGGTTGATACATAACTCAGATATTTCATGTAATGTGAGTTGTGATATATCCCCTTTTCCCATCATGTTAAGGATATCCAACCATTCATCCCTAATTGTTTTCAACAAAAGAGCTTTTAAAGTGTCTTGATCTAGGTTTTCCATTTGTGCCATTTTTATGTTGTATTTAAATCTTTCCAACAAATCTTCTAAGTTTTCATCTTCTTTTTGTAACATCTTGAACACTTCTTCCTTATGATTAACCGGCATACAATAATCCAAGTATCTCTCTAGAAATGCTTGTTTCATGTCTTCTCATGTTCTAATAGAACTACTGTTTAAACTCATAAACCACTTCAATGCTGCTCCTTTCAGAGTTGAAGGAAATAATTTCAATTTTTGAGCATCTTGTAAGTAGTCATAAGTCCTACACAACACTTCAAATTCGAATAAGAAAGTTTCAGGATCTTCAGTTTTAAGTCCATAGAAGTTCGGAAGGATAGAGGGTGAAATGTTTTTCATGGTTGTATTGGTTTCTTCATCAAGTATAGGGAACCCAAAAGAGCTTCCTATTCTACCTCTTCCTCCATCTACACCTTTACCTCCTTCTCCTCTTCCTCCTTCTCCTCTACCTCTACCTCTACCTCCTCCAAATAATGTATGTTCTCCATTAACAACTCCTCCTCCTCCTTCTTCTGCCATGGTTGACTCTCCTGTGGAAGTAGAAAGGTTTGTGTCCCTAACAGGAGTCTTTAGATCTTCTTCTATAACAGGTTCAGTGGATGAAGTGGAAGGTTTCTCTAATGGAATAGGTGACCTTAGATCTTCTAGAAGTCCAGGAATAGTAAAGGATGGAAGATGGGTTTGAGTTGAAGGTGTACTAGTTCTAGGTCTAGATGAAACAAGTGGTGTTCTAGAAATCAAACTTCTTCCTCTGCTGCTTATAAATCTTCCCCTTGAATCTCTCTCCCTACGCATAAAATTGTTTTTGGATGCTAAGAAACAAAGGTTACCTAGTTTTCACTTCCCCGGCAACGGCGCCAAAATGTTGGGTCTCAATCTAGCCTCCTAAACTGAGCTCATTTAATTGTCAACCAGGATTTGTAAACTGCTGAAGTGAAGTGTACCATATATACCTAGGTGCTTGTTTCTTAATGCGTTGTGTGTAGTGTTTTGTGATGTTTTTGGTCTTTTGTGATGATTTATGATGTTTTTGGTCTTTTGTGATGATTTTTATGTTCACAATGGAAATGTCTAGAAAACTAATAGAAAGGGGTTGGTGGTCAAAAGCTTGATAATGACTTTTTAGGCAGATGACACAAACTTAACTTGAGGAATGTTTCCTAAACAATTAAGCACTAATGATGCACTACTCTGTCCTAAGCTCTTTTATTCTACGATCAATTCCTAGTTCTATTCTGCAATTGAATGTCACAGATCTTGCACTCAAGAAGTTATTGAATTCTGGTTCAAAGTAGTTCTCTTGAAGAAGAGCTCTGTTTATAGAAATGATGAGGAGATTGCAGAGAGGTTTCAGACCTTATAGTGATTTTGCCTTCTGTTCCTATAGTTATGGATCTATTGTAGTTTTTTTTTAGAACAAGAAGGTGTTTTGTGAATAATGAAGGCTGTCTTGTGAATCCTAACAACTAAAGTAACCTGTTGTGCAAAGGATGACAGTGTGACTATGAGATGCAAGTGCAGTGAGTTAATTTAAGCATGAACCTAAGATGCTTCTAAACTAGAACAATGTCAAACTGTAAGTCATCATCAAACTTGAAATGAGGTAACTGCTCATGAATTAAATGCAAATGAGACTCCGGAGTTGTTCTGACTATACTAATCATGCATTGACCTATGAAGTTACACAATCTGTTTGTTCATCATTAGTGATATTTTGGAAGAGTTCCTTCTTGTGGAAGAGGTAGAACAATTCTGACTGTGGACTTGTATGCAATTGAAAACAAATGAACTGAAAACAAATGAAAAAAATTAAGCTATCACATCACGGTCATATCTTGAACTTCTTAAGGATGTTTTGGAAGAATTCCTTCTTGTGGAAGAGTGATTAGAACAAGTGCAACTGTGATAGTGAATAACAAAAACTACAATTACTTCCTACAGTACTATAGCTATTCATCATTCAGTGTTATGATCTATTGGAAGAATGTCTTCTTGTGAAAGAACTGGAATGAATATAACTACAGTATCTAGTTAAAAACAAATACAAATTTAACCCCTATCCTACAATACCATAGTCATTAATCACTCATCATTTTGGTCTGTTGGAAGAGTGTCTTCTTGTGGAAGAACTGGAACGAATTATGGCTACAGTAGCTAGTTAAAAACAAATACAAATTTAACTACTATCCTACAATACCATAGTCATTAATCATTCATCATTTTGGTCGGTTGGAAGAGTGTCTTCTTGTGGAAGAACTGGAACGAATTATGGCTACAGTAGATGAAACAAAACAACTACCAATTCAAATGCAAAACGTAAAGGCAGCTAGGAAAAACTTATCTAATTACGCAAAAGAAATCCGTGCAAGAGGCAGGGGCCCTCTACCACTTGACGGCATTCAACTCCAAATTAAATCACGCCTTCAAAATAACTTTGTCTGCTCCATTAACGATGCAAAAGTTTGAACATGACACTCTGCGTTTTTAGGAATGTATCACAGAGTTTGAACAAAATCTAGCAGCAAATCTAACATAAAATCTCTAACTAAGCTCTCGGTCTACTCAAGAGTTTATAAAGTAAAATGCAAGTAACAATAATTACAACAATTTAGGAATAATGTCTTTCCTTATCCGAATCATCTTAGGAGTCTTTGAGGTGGCTGCGTGAAGGAGAAAAGACACCTGGACTGAGACAGTCCTAGTAGGAGTCTTCCTTCACAAATGTGTTCCCACGTGCATAACCGTACCCAGAATTCATTTCCTCTTCCATGATGAGCAACACACCATGTAGGCACGACGTGGATCATGCCCATATGCGTTTTTCCTCCAGAGGCCACCTGGAACATACTCAAACATAAAGGTAGCTGCAGAATCGCCGGTTGGCTACGGAATGCCTGCATTCTGCAGCTAGTTCCGGTCAAAATGCTTAACAATGGCAACAATCACAAAATTCAACAAGTCAGTCATGTAAACCATTCTAGGAGTAATTTTAACTATTTTTATTGATCAATTGGGTTCAAAATAGAAATGGTCAAGGGAGAATGAGGTAAAATGAGGTGAAGGAAAGCACAAATTTGAGGCTCAACAAAGGCCACATGAGGAGGTTCATGGAGTGGAGGAAATCACTCATGTAGAGCCATCCATTAGAAATGGCAGAAAGCACAGCACGGAAGTTGATAGGCTGAGACTCGATGTTGTAGAAAATGTAGTAGCCCCTACTTCACAGCGCAGACAGAGACAATCTCCTGACCGATTTACTGGATACATGGCTCTCATGGGAAAATGTATTGTGACTGAACCATCTTCCTTTTAGGAAGTAGTGTAGCAACCTACTTGGGTTGATGTAATGGTGGAGGAGTATGACTCCATTATCAAAAACAGTGCGTGGTAAATTGTCCCAAGATTGGTTGATAAATCAGTGGTAGGTTCTAGATGGATATACAAGGTAAAACAAGCTATTGATGGGAGTGTGGAGAAATACAAGGCCAGATTTGTGGCCCAGGGCTTCTCACAAGTCGAGGGGATAGATTATGATGAGACTTTTGCACCTGTCGCAAGGTGCTCTTCCATAAGGACCATCCTTTCACTCTCAGCGCACATGGGCGAACGCATATATCAGATGGATGTGAAAACCGTGTTTCTCAATGGGGTCATTGAGGAAGAGTTGTACATAAAGCAGCATGAAGGTTTCGAGTTATTCAACAGCTATTCACATGTGTGCAGGCTCAAAAGAGCATTGTATGGGCTGAAGTAAGCACCTCGTGCTTGGTACACTCAAATAGACAACAATTTCACCGGACTGGGTTTCACAAAAATTGAAGCAGATGCAAAACTGGACCAAATCGTGGTTGAGGGTAAGCTATAGATCATTTTTTTTTATGTTAATGATCTAATTTTGAATGGTGATGATCAATTGATACACTCATGTAAGGAGGATCTTGCAAGGGAGTTTGAAATGCAGGATATGGGCCTCCTTCATTATTTCCTTGGATTGAAAATATAGTAGTGGGATGGTGAAAATTTTGTGTCTCAAGGCAAGTATGAAAGGGAGATACTGGGTAATTTTAACGTGGATGGTAGCAAACCCATGGATATGTCTCTTCCAAGAAACTGGAGGAAAGAGGATGCTACTTCTGGAGAGGTAATGAATGCTACTGTCTATCGAAAATTAGTGGGTTTGCTAATGTATCTAGTGAACACGAGTCCAGACATTTTCTATGCAGTTAACCTACTGAGTCAAGCTATGGTTAAGCCTACCAAGCTCTTTTGGAAGGTAGGGAAGCATGTCCTGAGATACCTGAGGGGCACATCAGAGTATGGTCTATGGTACATAAGAACAAATGGAGTGAAGTTGCATGGCTTCATGGATGCGGATTGGGCTGGAAGTCCATCAAACAGAAAGAGAAATTCAGGGGGGATCTTTAGCATTGGATCTACAGTTGTTCCTTGGTACAACAGGAAGCAAATATATGTGGCACTTAGTTCAACAGAAGTGGAATACATGGCATGAAGTCAAGCTACATGTGAGGCTATCTGGATGAGAAAGATCTTGGTTGGTTTGTTTGGTTCTCAGATGGATCCGATGGTGATTCATTGTGATAATCAGAGTTGCATTAAACTCTCGATTAATCTTGTGTTTCATGATAGGTCCAAGCATATAGATATCTAGTACCATCATCTGATAGATTGTGTGCAAATGAGAATCATGTTGCTTCAGTACATTTCCACTGAAGATCAAGATGCAGATATTCTGACGAAGGCGCTCACTAGGAGAAAATTCGAATACCATAGAGACAGGATCGGGGTGAAAGATAATCCCTTTCTTGTTGAGAGGGAGTGTTGATATTCAACAATAATTTTTTGGCACCCATGATCCTAGTGAAAATTAAGCACCTACACGAGGGTGGGGCCCACAGGCTATTTTTAGGTGCATGTCTATTTTTCTTACCCCTTAATTTAGATGGACATTAAATTGTAATATATTCTCAATGCGGACTTGAAATAGTTAACTGAAGTGGAAAAATCAATTAACTAAGTGAATTTCAAGTTAGAGGTTGGTTGGTAGGACATGTAGAGTAATTCTAGTTGTAACAGAGTGATTCTAGTTGTAACAAAGTTCGAAGTACAGTGGTGCATGAGTTTGTGCAAGTTGTAAATAGTTTAACGCAGTTAAGTGAGTTAAACTAAGTTGTGCTAGTTGTAACTGAAGATACACTAGTGAGATATCTAGTGAATTAAATATTATTTAATTCACATGCAGTGATCTCAAATGCAACTAAGGATTTACTAATATTATCTGCATGCATGTCAAATCCAGTGGAGACCCAGTTGAGTTCTAGGTGAAAGGGAAGTTAACTGTCAATTGTGACATTATCTACTTGCACACATGCAAGTAAACACACATTGGATGTGCCCATGATACTCGCACAATTAAGGTAGGCAGGATTGCATCAATTCAGTGATTTCATTCAGTAGGGATTGCGCAGTGAAGGCAATTTGTCTGGAGACAGTAAATTGGTTAAGGGATTTTCCAATTTTTGTATGACAGTGTGAGACAATTAGCTGATGTACTGAGGGCTCTAGTGAGAAGAGTTTTGTATGAAATTGTTTCATGATCCATGCTATTTTATACAATAGAAGATAGTGGGGTTTTTAGCTGTAATCTTTCCCTAGGAAATTATCTTTTTTATGTGTGATTGATCTTTCTTCATGTTCATGTGATTAGCGATTGTGCTTTTAATTCTGCAAAATATTTGTAGAAGAAATTCAGTATTTAACTTTAGTACATTTTTAGATCGAGTGAATCAAAGATATACATGCTTGTTGTATAATTTCTACATGATGGGTGTGAGGCTAAAACCATACAAACACATGCATAAGCTTGCATGCCTATGGTTCTGACTGAAAACTTCCTGTGTCATGCCTATGGTTAAAAACCAAAACCCTAGAACACACGTGTGAGCTTTGGAACCTGCAATTTCATACCTAATTGAACCAATCACCGCGAACCTACCTCAGGCCTGTGTGAGCCAAAATCAAGAAATATAATAGAAGAACAGTCCAAGATGATGCCCAAATGAGTTTGAAGTCACTTGTAGTTATAGCCTTCCAAGGGTGTCCAATTTTCTTTAGGTTCGACCTAATCAAATATGCACATGTCGGATTTTAATTCAAAGATAAACTTTTCCTTCTCCAATTTGAGCGCTTCAATAGTCAAAATTGGTCCTCTCAAAAAGAGGAATCTCATCCCATGGTTGGAATTTGTCACTAAGCTTCCCAATTAACACACCCTCTCATCTAGGGAGAAATTACAACTGCATCATGTAGTCATCACAAAAAACATTTTATCGAATCATATCCAATCTCAAGTATCTCATCATCAAATTCCATCATGTCTCATTTCAGTTCATCTCTTTCTTATTCCTACTTATCTCTTAATTGTCCCTACTCATATGTTGAACATCATCGAATCTAAAATAAGAAGAATATCGCATTGGAGGGGAGCTTAAGCTACCACCCTCTATTACATCGGAGAGCACATCTCAAACTAAAACAATATCAGGGAGCACATATCAACCTTAAACTACATTTGGGAGCATATCTCAGCCTAGAATCTCATGGGGGAGAAAAACACATCCAACCCCATATTAATAAATAGGTGATATAGGGGAGAACATCTCAACCCATCATATTTCCACTAATCTTCCCAACAATAAAACTCAATAGTCATGTGGTAGAACACCTACATATAATCAGCTTGGTTTTTACACCCCAAGTATGCTATCAACCTATTGGCCAGACGAGGAGCAGTATTCCCAACAAGCCCAACTTGTGGGTATGATGCCAACTAGGGCATACTCTACATAGAACAAGATAGGGGAGATAACATCTCTGACCTTATGGGTGGTAGATAAGGGAGCAACATCTATGAACCTATTGTCCAAATATCCCTCAACCCCAGGAGCCCTCCATCTCAATTTCTCATCCTGGGAGCTCAGACAAGGGGGGAGAGTTGGATCAACATTCTCAATTAGCATTTATCTCTGTATATCATAAAATTATCATTTTTCTCAGATCTCATACATGCTTAATCACCATGTCATAATAGCAGCAGTGCCATGTTCATGCATGACATCAAATCAAAAATTATATATCACAAAAAGGATACTTTATTCATCCTCCCTCTCACTGAGGTAGCAACCACAAGCCTAAGTTTCTCTCATATAGTAGCATTGTCTCAATACATGAAGAAATCACAGTCCCAACTATATATGGTATTATCTACCAATAAAATTCCTCTCAATATTATCACAAAGTATCCATATCATATCTAGAACCTGCTCAAACATCTTTGCAAAGATCTTTTTTAACATTCATCATGGATAGTCATGCTAGCAACATCGTACTCAACCTCAGTGTGCTTAAATCTACAGAATTCTCATTAAAATGTTTCATGGAAGATCTCATACTGCAACACACAGCTGTGCTTATATCATAAAAAACAATTCATATCAGCATTAGTGCATCCATGTAGTCACATATCATATGAAGAATATCTTAGACCAATAATTGATCGTCCCATGCAAATATTTTGAAGGGTGCTTGGAGATAACTCAATGCTTCAATCAATTATCGGTTTCCAAGTCAAGTTCAACAATATCTCTTGATAGCTTCTTGAAATTCAATCGAAGTGTCCAAGGATTTGCATTTATGCTTTCTTTAATAGCTTCACAATATATATTTTCTTTTCCAAACTTCAAAAGGTAGTCCATCATGCCATGGTTCTTCATTTTGAACTTCAAAGGCCAACTCCCTCTTACTTTGATCATCATTGGCTCATTACCTATCAAGAATAGACCATCAAAATATAAAACCAAAATCAAAGGCATACCTTGGACTTCTTTCCAAGTAGAGGTTTGGATCGGTACATGTTCCTAGCTTCACCAGATAATTTTCAATGGGGAAATATCGAGACTGGGAAGCTTGCTTCATGTAATGCTTTTCTGTAAACATAAAACTAATCAAACCAATATGCTCAACCTTTCACAAATCAATGTTGTGCAATCAAATAAATTAAGTCATCTTATCAAGCTTTAGATGCCAAATCAAAACTACTTTCAAAGTCATAAAATTTCTACCAATATCGTTGTGAAAAACTTTTTGAACCAAATGTCAGGTGGAGCTCACATCCAAATACCAAGTTACAACAACCTTTATTTAACAATAATTATCCAATATAAATTTATTAATCCATCCTTATGATCATAGCATGAATCATTTTTTCCACTAAATATGAATGTATACATCAGGTACAATTCATATAAGTTCCATGCATATACCACGAATGAGTCATACAAGTTCCATCTATTCATAGTGAGATTGTTGCATACTGAATCACAACTATTTATACTTCAACCAATGTGTTAAAGACAGTGAGGCCAATACAAAATCATTATTTAATACCAATATTATTCACTGAAAGTTACCGTGCTCACATAGCATTTTCATCATCAGGTATCGAATCATCAGTCATCAAGTCAAAACCCTAATTTGTCATCTCTGTGAATTCATTCAATCCATCATAATGTCAGTGTTTTAAAGCATATCTATGAACTATCAAGCATCATGTCAAAACTCCAAATATTGCTCATCTATACCAATCAGAAAAATCTTTTCAAACCCTTGCAACTGTTATGAAATATTGTCATGTGCTAGCTTCAATGGTTAATTCATAATGACATATTGATATGCATATTTTGGTCACATGCAAACACAAGTTTTGTCAACACATTCATGTTTTCTCTATTAATTCCTTGACCTTTTGACCCCATAGCCCAGTTTAGCTACATCTTGTTATATATTTTATATCTTTGATCAGTTTCATCCCTCACAACTTAAAAAACAAAAAATCAAAAACTTACTTCATAACTAGCCTAAAATCAGAACACCATAAACGAAAACACCGATATCTTTTACATATAATAGAGAGAGCCCTCTCTGAGTCCAGGAAGGCTAGGTCCTCGGGCTCCAAAGCTTGGTTTGATGTTACACTGTCATTTGGCTTGCCAATCAGCCAAATCACGGGAACCTAACACAAACATAAAAATTAAACTAAAACTAAAAAAAAATAACACAAAAAATCTTAATAGAGTCAAACAATTTCAATAATCCAAACGGTGGCGCTTACGTCCCGTCTTATTAAGTGCTGGTAGGAAATGAGGATGAAACTTTAACCCACTTTCCAAGGGGCCATTAGAACTAGGGGTTCTAAGTCTTGATGCAAGGATGTATTTGCTTCTGAGTTGCCTTGGTGCAAAGTCTCCCACTCTCTACTATGGTGGACTGGAGTTGTTGGATGGAAAACGACTAATTCCCCTCTATCTTTGCTCTGGATCACACACTATTGGTATTGCTTGGGGAAATTTTGGCCAGCATAACAATGTTCTCTCATTTTGTTCATCTCTTGGTGGCCTTTTATAGGAGAATTCAAATCCTCCTTCCCTCTCTTGGTACATTATGGACGGTGACCCAAGAGAGGGGGGTGATTCCATTGTGTGTCACATTTATTCCATTGCGTGCTCCCTTGAGGTCCTAGGGAAACTTGGGTAGCTGTTCTTAGGTGGCTTCAATTGTGGAATCAATGTCCTGGAGTGTGCCTTGTGGTCCCAGAAAGTAATTTCCGCCACTCTCAATATTGCGCGGCTTTTTGAGCAAAAGGTGCGCAAAGGCATGCTTATCGAAGAATTTGACTGGTTCTTTCTGTGCGCAATTTGATTTTTCCTTTCAGACCTTAGATATTTTTAAATACTTTAGATTCTCTAATGTCTTTCAGCCCTCTAATCCTTCTACCTAACATTAAATAATTTCACCTTTGCTTGTACAATTTTCCAGTGATAACAATTTCCCCCTAATGTGTGAGGTCTAGGAAGAACTGTATAGCCGAAATACATTATAGTTTCTTTTCTGTATATTGTGTGGAGAGGGAGAGAGTCCTATGTGTAGCTCGGAGTTGGAGACACCCTGCACCAGGTCAAAGAGTGACCATGTCCTATGGAATCCCTGCAAGCAATGGTATAATACAATATATACAATTTTTCTACGAGGCGGGCATGTCCCATGCTCGTGATGCTTTGACTTGTTAAACAAATCTATTTGACAAATATAGGTTCTGTCTGTGTAACTAGTATGATAGTGATCTATTGGTTGATGATGATGACTACTGACGCCCTCGGGGGTGTTTTTTCTTTGACAATAGGTGGAAAGTGGTACCCATATGCATAAACTTGGTATGACATATAATGTGCATTGTATGCATAGGCACTAGCTGGGACCTTCCCGTGTAAGCATTGCTGAAAGAGATGCTTATAAAGGCACGGGTCTTCGACGAATTTGATCAAAGTGCAATGGTTGTAAGGTACGATACCATCTTGACATGAAAGCTTGTATTGTAGTTGAATTTCAGGAGGATTGATGACATTTGTGGGCATTGATCTCTCCCACAGTGCCACCAGAGGATGCCCTGTTTTTGGATAGGGGCGATCCAAGGTACCACTTCCTTTTTGGAAAAAAGGTGTTGATGTCGACAAAAAGGAAGCCTCAACCGAACGAGGGGGTCACTGATATGGGGGATCAAGATCTTGGATGTGATGGGTTTAATATAGGCATGATGGAAAGGGGTGACTGAAAATTGATGATGGGGATTCAGTGGCCCAGGGTCGGAGTATAAGAAGCATCTTGGCATCAGCCATAACTATTTTTGATGGGAAAATCCCTGGAGTCGGTAGGACTTCCAAGGTGGGTATAAACTGGTTATGAATGTCATGGTGGCTTTTGTGTGAGGGTGTGATACTCCGACCAAGGGTGATGAGGGACTGCTACCATGGGATAAAAAATGAATGGGTGGGTGGGGGATGTAGTGCGTCGTTTGCGGTATTTGTCCACTTACCAAAAGAATAAAATAATGGGGTTTGGTTTGTACTTAACACATAGACGGGTGGCCCAAAACATGAAAGTGTTCGCTCACTGATGATGTGAGGAGGATGTTTTGCTGAGGGTGGGGGCCCCATTGGTTGGTCTCATGTGTGAGGTTGATGAAGCAGACGAAAAATTATTGTAGATGGGTTATGCTGACGGAGGTATGGTAGGCCAAATGCGAGGCGTGGTAGTGCACTTTTGATCTGCTTGCACAACCTGGTCGTCTAGGAAAGGGGTTTTATTTCATATGGTAAAACTTGAGCTAATGCATGGTGAGTGAATGGGCATGAGGTGCTTCCCGGACTATAGTGGTATGGCCATGGCATAACTTTTGTTGTGATATATGGTCTACTTTGGGTGACAAGCGCCATGGAGGGGAGGCTCTACCGACCAACAAGGATGCTTATCATGTGCAACGTGAGGTGATGATAAACATGGTTGGGTGTTTGGAATCTATGGTTAATTTTTGATGGAGAAATGATGTTAGGATATGCATATTTTTTCTGGGACTCTATCATGCTGCGGGTAGAATGATACCTGCTCTGGAACTTTTAGTGGATGGAGCTGTGGATGGTTTGCACACTACCTGCAAAGACAAATACCCCAAGTGAAAGCATATTATTTACTCAAATATTATTGAACTACATGTTCTTTAAAAATAATATGAGAGAGGGCATACCTATCGCCACTGAAAAATTATTTTTCCAGAGGTGAACATGTGTGGCACCGCCCCTTGGGAATTATGAAGTGTTGATCCCAGTGTTACAAATTACTAATACCTAGGTGACCTTGGGCCAAATACTCGATCAAACCATCTACAGTAATCGAGGTGCATGGTAACTCAATAGGATGAGGCAACTAGGTTCCCTTGTCCCTGGTAGGTGTATGGTGGCTTCGGTGGAATCTCTGCGATGGGAGCTTGTGTGAGCGCAAGGCTAGATCCCTCGTTAGGATGGGAAATTTCCTGTCGGTACAAATTGTGCCTGGTGCAGAGGTGCCTGAATGTTTCCATTATCAAGAATTCATCTGGTTCATGGTTATGGCTATTGTATATGGTTCATGGTACCACTGTGCCAACCAAGTAGAATTTGTGGGAATCAACACTACTCTTTGTCCCAGATGTGGATGCTTGGAAATGATATGTTGTAGAATAGAAGATGAGGTATTCTGCTTCCATTTCTGAGTTTTTGGCTTGGGTATGTCTAACTTTTTTGGGGAGTGTAGACTTAACGTTGCTCGTGTTGCTCTAAGCTTTGGGATATGGTCACATTTTATTGTATGATGGAAGTGTGAAAAAATTTGGCAATAATTGTGCGTTATCTTCTCTTGGTTAGAGAGAAGTTTTTGTGGGAGAGATGAGACTGTGCGAAAACTATTTTCTAGGTGCTTCAGTTCTTTGCATTGATTGACCCAGTGGCCAATCAGGTCACATAGTCCAGATGTTATCCTAGGTTGTACTTGGGTCATGCTTGGTTGGTGCGCCGTCCCAGTTTTCCCATCAAGCCGATGTGGGTTTGGGGTTGTTGGTCTGGGGGTGATATACTTTCTATACTGTTTGAAGAGATCGTATTGTTTCTTCTCTAATGTATGTATCATAACAATTAGAGGATGAACTTGCAGAATAGAAGTACAACATTTTCCACAGTGATTTCCTTGACATAATGGGAAAAATAGCCTAGATATGGGGTGCCCATCGTGCTCATTTGGTGGTGTGAGGGGGTATTAGCATCGTAGCACTTCTAAGTCATGGCAGGTGGCGACCACATGATTGGGCGTTTTACATAATGCGCATGTTGGTCTTCACTAAAGAGAGCGGTTGGGGGTAACTAAGGGTTCCCTAATTGGTCACTTTTCAACTGACAGAAAGAGGATGGATGTGCTCGTCACATCTTCTTGGGTTATCGAGCTGTTCATAGATTCTGAGTCTCTGCCATCTTCTTAGGAGAGGCAGACTATGGCTAATCACATGCAAGCTAGCGCTGTCTGAAATCTAGGTATGTAGTGACAATGGCGCATCGAGTGATTTCCATCGCATACTTGACATGAATACTAGGTGTCCATGTCAGCGCGATATACTACATGAACTGGATACAACCATTGGAACATTTCCAGAGTTGGGCAATCATTAATGAAATGATTGCACTCATCACAGAGTACACAGTGCTCGATGGGAGGGGATGTATGAACTAGAGTCTTTCTAGCGACTGTCATTCCTCCTGCAGGTAAAGGATGGTGCGAGGTTCATCTCTAGATGACTAGGTGGAGGGATCCTCTTGGTAGGATCGCTCGATGGCATGTAAGGCATCCCTATATCACAGGATTTCTAGGAAATGATGGGTATAGTGCCCATAATTGTTGCAGATAGCAAATGCGTGATTGGTACACAATGCTTTGCCTTGACCTTTGGTGGTAGGTTCCTTTTTACGGGAACGCAGTGTCGCGATGTCTGTCATAGAGCTAAGCAACGGTTTTAATTCGTCCAACTCTAGGAAGATGTGGGTAGGGTGGCCTAATACTTCACATATGGCACAGCTTGGTGACTCTCGTTGCGTGGTGGGAGTCTTCACCTTCTTTCCTCTTCTTGCGGTTTTCTTAGTCATAATCATTGGTTTTGCAATGGGAATTTCCTTTGTAGGGATGTTTTCGATAGTTTCCTGAACGGGTGGGGCCTCCTTGGGACTGAGGGGCACTAACCCTGTAGTGGTGATGTGTGTGGCTCCCGTCCCAGTAGGGGGAATGAGGTACCAAACTAGTATTGCAAAATATATGCTTGGTAACACCACGGTGGCCAAGACCTGCTAAGATACGAAACCAACTTGGGAGTAGAGGAAAGGGGTTTGGGAGGCGACGTAGGCTAGAGAGGCTATCGTGGCCGAGGACTCAGTGTCATTACTGCTCGTGTCTATGTCCTAACTAGCTTCAAAGCTTGATGCAGACATCATGCACACCAGAGCCCCTGTGACATCAGGTGATGACTCAGGTATGACAAGGGGATCTTCTAAGAATGACCCTAGGATGGACGACGGTTTGAACTGGTCAGGCCATATTCTTGGTACCATGAAAGCGCGTCAATAGATGTGTCTACATAGGGTAGAATGACATCATTATTTGTTAGGGGCAGTTTTTTGCTATGCATTAATTGGTCGACAGTAACGATGCGGTCCTCATGGGGGAACATCATAGTTCGAAAGACGGAGGAGACGATGGATGACATGGAATACATATAACTCCAGCCAAGGAGTATATTGTAGTCCAATTCGGCATCCAAGACTTCAATGTCTATAAGTACCATCTTTCCAGCTAAGTAGACTAGGACGTTTTGGTAGAGATCAACGAGGGCTAAAGGGTGACCATCGTATTCTCTAAGCGTGATGTCTGATGGCTTCAATTCGAGAGAACCTAACTTCTGCCAAACATTCTTTGACATGATACATGTGAATGCACCCTCGGTAATGATACATCGATGAATGGTGATGTTTTGGAACGACACTGGTATCTGAAAGGCGACCATTGAAGGAAGTCTCAGGGTGGCTTTATCTAAATCAAAATCCATTAGGCACGAATCGGCAGGGTCGATGGTGCCTAATGAAGAAAGTAAGGCTTTCCACTGCTTTGGGCATGATTGTAATGCCTCCAAAGCTGACATAGCGGTGGGAGATTGAGCTAGATCATCCATAATACTATAGTTATGGGCTGCTTTGGAATATTTTCCTCCCCACCTAGTTTATCCTTTAGCCATTTTTGGCAAAGGTTTGATAGGCATCTTTGATATGGTCAAAGGTGCTTCTAGTGCACTAGCACTAGCCCCTAACGTGTTGGTGTCTGGTGGGGTGTCGTAATTTCAATTCCGTGTTTGAAAAAACATTTCTTCGTCGTTCATGTAGATTTCATGGCTATTTTTTCCGGAATCGTCAGGTGTTTGTTGCTGTGTGCTAACTATCCCTTGATGGGGAGGAATTCTCCTGCATGATTTTTGTCTATTGGGAGGATCACCCCTATCCACGGTTACTTTGTAGCTTCTTCATCTTAGGGAGATTAGGAAAGTGGTGAGTGTAATGGTCGTACTCACCACAGATCGAACAAGAGTGGTTTGTTCATAGGATTGGCCTTTTGTTCTGGCTTCGGGAGTTACTTGGCTTCTAGTTTTGATTTCGGTTGGAGTTGCCTCCAGCCTGAGATCACATAGGGTGTTGTTGGTTACCCCCTATCCATGATTTCCTTTAGGCTTGTTTTTCCCTTTTTTCTTAATCGCGTTAGGAGGATAATTTGGATTCTCCTAGTTATATGGTTGACACAGTTGGTTTTGGGAAGGTTGCATGAAGTTCACCTGTGCATTATTCTGCATGGGCGGTTCTTATGCTGGGGATTGAGCATAATGTGCTCCCTAGTTTGTAAATGGCTTTTGGGGGGGAGATATTTTGTCAGCATGTCTATCTGCCTACTGGGTCCCCTGAGCCAGAGGGTATGGTCCTCCATGCTGATGATGATACGATGACGCCCTACTGGCCAAATTTTGTGGAGGCATGTGATGAATTTGGTAGTCGGGTTGTGGTATGTTCTAGGCAGAATCATACATGTAACAGGGGTATTGAATGTTTCTTCTTAGGTGATTTTGGGTCAATGACCCAATTAAACTATTTGTAGAATTCGACGCGCCTAGAAATTCTTTGTAAGTTTGCAAGCGCGGGGCGTTCGGTAGAATATTGTAAATATACCCTGACTGTGTATATATCAGCTTGAGCTGTTGGGCCTTACTGATGGCGTCCTTTTTGGATATGGTATTTTTTTAAGCCACATCATTCAAAATCTCTGCAGTGAGATTTTTCACGAACACGTCTAACAAAACTCTATTGTCGATTTTGGCTTTGAACAAACTGTTATCACTCAAAAAAATTTCAAAGCATCATTGCGTCAAGATTGCTTATGATCATGGGTAAAAATAGGGTCCCAAGAGTCATTTCTTGAATTTGACCAAAAGGGAGTATTAGATTTTTAGTTTTGAACCTTCCCCTGGTGTTTAAATAAATTCATTTTAAAGGTTTTTCATGTCAAGTCATTCATCATTTCATCATTCATTTAATTTACCTAATTTTTTTTATTAAAAATTTCCAATTAGCTAATAAACCACAGTTTCAAAGTGCATCACGTTGAAAAAATTCACTTTGTGCTACGAAAGCGTTGATAGTTTCGTAGAGCAAACAACAAAAAATTGTTTTTTATTACTTTGCGAAGTCAACTTCAAAGGCGATTTCTGAGCAACTGAAAACGAATTTTGGAAATATGAAAGACATTTTTATTTATAACAAAATTAAATAAAAAAACCTCTCTCATTTTCTTCAAATTCATTAGGAGGTGGGAGAAATTGATAAATTAAAATGCGCTATGAAACTATTGTTAAGAAACTGTCCTGTACATGGCTGTTTAGCAGTCAACTTCAAGTTCAGTTTTTGGAAAAATGAATAAGTTTTTTGGAATTATGAAATAGTTTTGCATTAATCACAGCCCAAACTACAAAAACCTCTCTTAATTTCTCACAAGTGTTATCAGTTGAGAGATAAAAGGATTTCATTGAAGCCCTATTTTCAGAAACAGAGTTTTCCTGTTTTAAACATGTTTTTCAAATGCAGTTTCTGGACAACAGGAGATGTGTTTCAAAAACCCAAGAGAGGTTTTTATTCAAGACATAATGGTATACAAAAATTTCCTTCATTTTCTCAAACTACATCAGGGATTAGGAGATATAGGCTCTGTTCCAAGACCTATTTTTCAGGAAAAAGCAGGAAAACTATGCAAGGATGTATTGCAAATGAAGAATGAATGCCTCAAGAAAGTTAGAATGAAATGGTTTTACAGTTTGTATGAATTGTAAATACTGAAGAAATTTTATTTTTTGAGTTTTGGGGAAATAACACTTTTCACTTGGAAAAATTTATGAAAAAACCGCATAGTCAGTTGTTTCGTAGTGCATTTAGTGTAAAAAAGCAGAAAAGTGCTACGAAACTATTGTAGCTGCCTTTTATGCTCTTTTTGATCAATTTTCAAGGGGTAGAAGAACGAGTTAGGAGCTGAAATTGTTGTAAAATATGTTTTAAAAGGTTATTGAAATGATACAAGTGGAAAGAGTTAATTTTTTGAAGAATAAAGGTTGAAATGGCAGCATTACAAAGGGCGCTACGACACTATTGTGTTTTCGTAGCGCAAGATATTACAACATTTTTGAACAAGTTCAAAAGCGGTTTTGGACAACTGGAGGCTAGGGATGAGTGATGAGACATGTTGAGATAATATCTAATATCTAAGGACCAAGAAATAAAGTTTAAATGATGGTCAGAATGCTTAAAGAAGGAAAAGAATCTTATGCCTAAAAAATAGGGTTTGGTTTCCTGCTTTTGTGGAGGTTAGCAAAGTGGTCATGAAGAGCTCAAGCTCATCATCCAAATTCAAACATGTGATGATACACTTGTAAAATGATGTAATTTCAAATATGATAAGGTTGTTATAGATAATGATAAGGATTTTGAGTCCTATTTGTAATAGGACTGTTAAGTAGCATAGGTGTCTTTTTGTAATAAATTCCATGTCTTATGCTTATGTAAGGTGTCAATAGTTAGAAATTCGATGTATCTAGCCTAACGGGAGATGATATGATGTTGTAAGAGGTCTATTAAAGACCAAGAGGTCGAATTTTTAAAGGGTTGGACATTTTTGGCAAAACAAGGGCTTATTGTAAAAAGACTGTTTCGACTAATACAGAGAGCTTCTACTTGACTAACTTGAGATTCAGAAGGGGTTTTTAGTGTTTTCCGATTCTATCAGAGTTTATTATATATCTTATTTGTAGTGGTGTTCATCTATATTACTCAGAACTCATATTTAGATGCTATGACTTCCTTTCTAGGTGAACTGACTGTGTTTTTACATGTTCATGTTTGTGTGACCTATGACTAAAAACTCTGATATGCCTCAACTTCCATGTCAATTAGATTCACTGATTTACTGAACTGTTTTGACTTCATAAGCCCAATGTATAAATGCTAATATTATTTTCAATCTACAAGGTTGGAAAATGTTATCTGAGTAGACTACTTTTGTAAAGCTTTGGATTGATTGATATATATAGTAACAATATAACTTTTCTTCACCTGAGATTCTTAGTGTATTTCAATGATTTTTATGTCCTATATTTGAAATGTTTTTATTCCACAGCCTTGATTTCTCATTACTTAGAATTCATGTATTACATGCTCTGACTTCCTTTGAACTTCAAGTTATTGGGATTTTCTTGAATGTGTTACTCTTTCATTGAAATATATACAAGCCTCAGCTTCCACAAGGAGTGCCATTGTTATATTTATCCATGTCACTAACTCCATAGCCCAATGGTAGCAATCCTTCATCTTTTTAACCTGCAAACATACAAAATCAAGACACAAACAATAGTTTTAACCATCTATCTACATCTTTATTCAATATCATTAACCCTTGAAAGAGCCCTCTCAGATTGAGGAGGCTAAGCCTCAGTCACAAGATTGGTTTGAAATAGTTACACTAAAGTTGTTTGATCAGTAGTCAATCAGGTACGATTTTGGTGATAAAAAAAACTATGACACCGCTGCCATTAGTGGAGATGGTTTGAGATATGGATGGTGGGGGTTTGCCTAAAATGGGTCAGTAACTTCATTCTATAATCGTGGTGGATGGGTAGCTGAAAATAGGTTAGGAATGGAGTGGCGTGGGCGTTAAAGGTTCCATGTGTAGCAGAGGGTTTCTCCACATACCATTTCGCTGCTACCCCGGTTAGAGTGCGTTGAAACAATCTTAGTAGAATAATATCATCAACAATGATGTTCGATGAACACCACAGGTGGAAAGTCATAACATGATTTCCTGGGTCTTCGACTTGCTTTCCATCGAACTTTGGAATGTTGGAAGGGAACTTCGTGGGAATGGGAGGCCATATGGGGTTGTGTGAAATGGGGTCGTTTGTCAACTTGGTAAAATCTGGTCGATTTAACGAAGCTATAAAAGGTGACTTTGAGGTTGTGGCCATTGCGACTTGTGAAAACACAATGTTCGGAATAGGTTTTGTCTGTGACGTACCCTGATGTGCTTTAAACTGGCTTCTCAAATGGGTAGCACTCCTCTTCCCGCTAGGGGTTGTGGGAGGAGTGGTGTGTGGTGACCCTATTGGGGTGTTCACCGGTGTGGCGTTAGGAGACCGACTAGGGTTCCCAACTAAATATGCGCCAATAAAGTATGAACCAATAATGGTGGCCGTGTTCTGTCTTTGACGCATAAATAGCAAAAGACCTAGAACCCCTCCCGGTAATGGGGGGAGGTCAAAAAGGCATCTAGATCGATGAGGTACCATTGGGTCCATTCTGGCATTGACTAGGTATGACTTTGGAAATATTTGAGAGGATAGAGATTATAATTAAGGAAAAATTCTGATCGCATACATAAAAAAAGCGAAAAATAAAATAAATTTTCCCTTTAGATTAATCCTATGTGATCAGTCAATCAAAAAATATGAATTTTTTTGTTTGTGTATGATACTCAAATACTAGAAGACCTAATCGTCCTCACATGCTAAAATGTAACTGGGCCTTGAGAAGATATCTTGCAAATGTTGGCACAATGTCCCAAAGGAACTATCAACGCCCCCAATCAGTCGAAGAAAATCCACCAAGGTAAGGGTAGAGAATCTAGTGCTTGCCTGCACCGTCACCTATAGGGAAAGGATGCCCTAATTTTGGCCACTAAGCACCACCGTCCCATGTTAGCATTCGATTCTTGGGCTTCTTGTTAGTTCAGCTAACAAAATCGAGTATCAGACGAGTCAGGTAGCCCCAAATGATACCACATGGACTGTGCCTAAGCCTAACCCCCTGTGAACCGGGTCTCTGCTGCGCTCGAGCTTTCTTTTCCATGGGCTGATAGGTGGATTTGAAATTTTCCTAAACAGACAAATTCTATGTTTCAATATGAAGAATTACCAAGGTGGCTTATTGGATGCCTACCCCCTTGATCCTAACTTAGGCTATAAATTATTTTGTGGCCCCTGTGGGGAGAATTTAATGTTTTTTGTTAAGTTAGTTTTAGGTGTCTTTACTTTGCTTAGGGTGTGGATGTGTGTGAGAAAAATGTGAACAAGCACATAGTTTTAACGTTTGGATATGCAATGATTCTTTTCAAAATCCCCTATTTAAACTATGTTTCGTTGTTCTTTGCTCAAAAGAAAAACATGTGCGGATATGGGCCGCTTTCAATTTTTCCTAGTTAATCTATGTGATCAACTATAGGAATATGGTGAGTTGTGAATAGAGAGTGTTTATATGCTTGCCTAGGATCACCGAAGGGTGTAAAGGCAACAGAGATTACTTACTCTTCTATCGAAATTTCGATCCTCGTCCTGAAATCCTAGTGCAAAAATTGAACTAAACTAATGACTTATACACTAGAAAAAATAACTAGCTAAGCATGTGTGGACTTCGGCCACTTACTTTGGCTAATTATGTAGGTGTTTTGGTACCTATTAGCCACCTATAAAATTTGTTATAGAAAAAGGTGGCTAAAACATTTTAGAGCCTTCAAGGAACAAATTTTATGGCTAAAAAGTGTTGGCTCTTGAAGACTCTTGAAGGCCTCATGCTTCTGTCCAAATCTTCATTGTTGTTCCTATCTTAAAAACTCTGAAATTATGCTAATTTCATTGAGGAAACACTGCTCCAAAGGCCATCTTCTCCTTCCTTCCACTTCCAAAACTAACCTCATTTTTTACCCCTTATTTCCCATGAAATCCTTCATTTTCATGTTTTTCCCCTTTTCCCTTCATCAAAATCCCTTTGATAAGGTTTAAGACCCTTTCTTGCCTTATCGAAATCCTCAAACTCCTTTGTAAACCATTGGAAATCTATAAAAATCATATTTTTATAGATTATAGACTTAAGCCCCCTTGGGCTAAGTCTTTAACCCTTCCCTTCCATATGCCCTGGTGCTGAGCCATTTGGGTGCTTATCGCAATCGGGGGAAAACACAGAATGTAAGCCTTTCCCTTTATTAAAAACCCCAATGCCGATTAGCCCTCCATTCTATCTCCCTTGGTCATATTATCTCCCATGCGCCCAAAGGCCCCGCAGATGGGCACCAAGCCATATTGAATATTAATATTTCTCCCCCGAAAGTATAGACTTTCGTTTATATAAATTTTTCAATTTTTATTATGTCCTAAAGTTTTCCACCGATGCAAGGTTCTAATCGCTCTCCATCGTCGATCTGATCTGCAGATCAACGACGCACAATCCATCACCCCGATGGTCCCTGCCAGCCACTTACTGTTGCAAAACCAAGCGGATTTTATCGCACCGCTTTTGAGAGGGGGGGTGGTTTTTTATATTTCGCAGTGATTCCATACACCGGCTGACACGTGTCTTGGGCCCATTTTCAAATACCACCCTCATCGCGTGGTAGAGATCGGACATGGACCCGTCGTGATATTGACGTCCACCGTCCGAACTAAGGCCACTCATCGGACAGTAGTCACGCTCTGAAGAAGACCGTGTGATAACTCGGGGTATGGCGCAGTATTAATAGCATCTCTGTCGTTGATCTGATCTGCAGATCGACGGCCCAAACTTCATCGCCCTGATTCCTCGTCCAGTTAGCATTTCCAGACCCGGGGAATTTTATTCATCTGGATTTTATTAAAGGTTTGATGTCTGGGCATGTTTCTAAGGTTTATTGGCGTCTTTTCTCCGCCATTGATCGTGTGGGCCGATCTCATCTGACGGCCCACGTTTCTCCCGAACCCCAAACATGATTTTCGACCATTTTTCTCCGAAGCAAAGGTTTTAAACCTTTGTCTCCGCTTTTTATTATTTTTCTGAATAATGTGACCCCTTTACATATTTATTCACCTTTGTTTCTGACCATCGATCTCTGCACAATCGACAGCTTCGATTCAAATTCCTCTTTCGCTCTCCTCTGACCTCCTCTAATTAATATCGACCGTTGAATGATACCATCTAATGGCCATGCTCTCTCCATGCACCTTCTAAAGCAGTTAACCTATACATCATGGATTTTCTAATATTTTTCGTATTTTGCAGGGTTCAAATGATTTTTCTCTGTCTGAAGAAAATTCAAAGGCAGAGGGTGACGATCCTCCCTCCTTCGATTCATCAAAAGGAATCATTTGTAGGTTTCAACTCCACCTTTCATCAATGTTTCATGAGGAATTGATGCCACAAGATCCCTGCGTAGCCCTGCACACCAACACACACAATGAATTAGGCACAAACCAAAGAGTATCGGTGTCGAAGACAGAAATATACCAGAGCAGAAGATTGAATACAAATATATGGGGATTACGTCTAAGATGGTTTATCAAAATCCTAATCCCTAATTAAAACGAAGATAAAAGAAAGATCATCAAGGTTCAACAAACAGAAAGCCTCCACCGCCATAGCTGAGGCAAATCAATTCCTCCCAGCTACCACAAAGCCACCTGTGCCTCAAAGCATTCAATCAGAGGCCAAAGTTATTGATCAAGACCAGATATCTGCCTTACAACACAGCCAGAGAGTGAATTCTACAAAGGAACTTAATGTAAAAATATCAGCAGAGTTACTTTGACATCACACAGAGCCTCAAAGGTCAAAAGGATCTCCCATTGAGCTTAAATTTTTATGTAAAACATTTAATATAGAGGACACCTATGTAAGTTTCTACATCGAGCCCCTCAAGGGCCGAGGAACCATTAAGTCTGTATTAATTATCTTAGATATCTTTTATCAAATCTCACCTCCTCATTCTTATATAAATACTACTGCAGAAGATGAGTGAGGGGTTGGTTGCAGAACTTTGAAATATACTTGAGCTGAAACTTCTAAGTGTAAATAGTGTTCACTGGCCCTTGGAGCTCTGCTTGTGATTAGATTAGTTAAGCTAAAAAGTGAAGATGATTTCTAAACTGAAGCATTGGACCTGAAGATTGTAACTAGTTTGACATCAATAACAAGCTGTTTCTTGGGATCCTAGTCTATATCACTGGTGAAGTGCCCCTTTCTTTGTTATTGTTTTTCCTTCTATGTATGTCATATTGTTCACTATTCTCTGATAAAGAACAACATTTATAGAGTTAGGATTTACTGTTTACCAGTACCCTTCTCTAACTGATAAGCTTTATCTCCATGTTTTCCTCCAATTTGTTTATTTAAGAATGATTCAATACAATTTAAGCAGTTAGGAATGCTGGCGTTCCCTCGTCCTACTGTTTGCTTTAAACATTGTTCTTGAAAGTTATTTTCATTATTTTCTTATTAAAGTTAGACTAGAAAAGTGATGTTTTGCCCTGTTTCTAGCTTCTTTTCTCCAAAGGCAAATTCTGAAGGTTTCCCTTGGTGTTGACTGAAAGCAGTCTAGGTTTAAAAGTAACTTATCTGATCTTAAGTTACACTTCGTTTCTCTTATGTGTTTTCATACTTTCTGAAGGTAATTATGTGGATTACTGGATTGTTTTTCAATTAAGCTGCTTTAATACAAACTTGCCCAAGAAGTATATGGTTAGCCCTGACCTTGGTTTGTTTTAAACAGTTACTTAAAAGGCCTTTCTTGTTTGGACTGACTATAAATCCTTGTTGAAATTATTATCAGTTTCCACCCCTCCAACACTTTATTGTTTCCATTCCATCATTTTAATATCAATAGTCTTGTGATATAGATGAATTTCCCCTTGGATCACTCTTGATGTTGTTGCTCAATTAAAGCCCTGATATGACTCCATAGCCCAATGGACTAAAAACCAGTGTTATATCTATATTTTAGCCAAAGTTGTTCTATTTGCTTGCAACTTCTCACCTTTGAAACTCTTTTGCACCTAGGACTTTCCACTCAAGCCATATTCATGCTCAACCATCCAAAAAGCAAAAACAAAACCCTTAGCCTTCATAACTAGCCTAATATCATTACCTAAGACTTCAAAGACAAATCCGTCTTTGCACTTGTTGGAGAGATCCCTCTCCGGATTCAGGAGGGCTAGATCCTAGAATCCCAAAGTGGTTGAAACAATGTTTCTCCCTGCGATCGGAATTTTTCCAATCTTGCTGATTATAGGGACCTAACAGCACCTAAATTTTCAAAACATAAATTATTTCGGAATGCAAGTTAATTTGCCTCCTACTTAAACTATGTGTTAACTTTGCAAAAATAAACTTGAAATAAAACTAACACCTAGACTACTAAAAGCAGCTAAGAGTGAGCTTTAGCAAGTTGTCGGGCACCTCAACCAGTGCTGGCAGATGTATTATGGGCTTCCAGTCACTTTTACAAGCAAGAAAAGATGGAAATAGTGGATAAAATTCCACTTCTATTTTTTGCGCGCAAAAGGCTAAAACAGGTGTGATTTCTACGCACAGGTCACCTCTGAACATGCGCACTAGGGTGTGCCTGTCTGTGAGAAATGTCTGCAATTTTCCTACAGAATAATTTTTGGGAGCTCTTATGCTTTAGTCTATCACTAGGGATGAACCAGACAATGAAGGAGAGAAAGTTGGCAATTCCAGCCCAAATCCATAGAAAAGAAGGAGGTCTCTACAAAAAGGCACAACCATATAAACTTGGAAATAAAATTTAGTGGAGTCGCCAATCTTGCGTCGGCATGTTTGGTGCACGAATGTACGAAATCACGCTTGCTTAAGATAGGTGGTTTTTATCTCTTAATTTATTGGTCACACGCAGAAAATAGATGGAGTCAAGCAAGTTAGTGGAACATGATAAAACATACACATATTAGATAGAGAAATAGCATGCATATTCAAACATAAAAACTAAACTAAAACTAAAACAAATAACACAAAAGCTCTAAATAGAGTCAAAAAACTTCAATAATCCAAACAGAGGTGCTTACGTCCCCTCTTATTGAGTGCTAGTAGGAAATGAGGATGAAACTTTAACCCACTTGCCAAGGGGCCCTTAGAACTAGGGGTTCTAAGTCCCGATGCAAGGATGTCTTTACTTCCAATATGCTTTGGCGCAAGTCTCCCTCTCTCTACTATGGTGGACTGGAGTTGTTGGATGGCCAACAACTGAGTCCCATCTATCTCTACTCCGGATCACACACTATTGGTATTTCTTCAGGCAATTATAGCAAGCATAACAATGTGCTCTCATGTTGTTCATCTCTTGGTGGCCTTTATAGGAGAATTCAAATCCTCCTTCCCTCTCTTGGTACATTGTGGATGGTGACCCAAGAGATGGGGGTAATTTTATTATGTGGCACATTTATTCCATTGTGTGCTCCCTTGAGGTCCTAGGGAGGCTTGGGCGGCTATCCTTAGGTAGCCTCAAGTGTGGAATCAATGTCTTGGAGTGTGCCTTGTCGTCCTGGAAAGTGACTTCTGCCACTCTTAGGATTGCGCGGCCTTTTGAGCAAAAGGCGCGCAATGGCGCTCTTATAGAATAATTTTTCACGCAAAGGCACATTTGACTGGTTCTTTCTGTGTGCAATTTGATTTTTCCTTTCAGACCTTAAATATTTTTAAATATTTTAGATTCTCTAATGTCTTTCGGCCCTGTAAATCCTTCTATCTGACATTAAATAATGTCACCTTTGCTTGTCCAATTTTCCAGTGATAACAGCTACAACCACACTCTTAAGCTTGCTTCTATGTAGTTGGGACTTAGACTAAGGAAACCCCTCTCTTTTTAAACGAGAACTTGTTGTAGACAAACAACATCAAATATTTTTCTATTCATGTCCTTAAATCATACTTCAATAAGTAAATAATTTTCTACATGTTTAATGCAAATGACAATAGGTGTAGGGATATTACGAATAGTTTCTCTCTCTTAATGAGAAGACACTCCAGTCATCATTATTCAAGTTATCAACATGTTTACCATAATGTCTTCATGCATAATCAGAGCTATTAGATCACAAATTCAAACTAGATGAGGTTCTAAAACAAATATCCATCATGGTCATAACATGCTAGCTTCATCTAGTCCATCATCACATATGAACATGACATCAAATTTTTCATCAAGAGTTAGAGTAATATGATTAAGGTACTTGACAGGTGTATCATCATACTTCAAATATCATAACCACTGCATCACAACCATCAAGTTAGGGCATCCAATTTTACCATATGTCATAATTACATTGTCCATTTTATCAAAAGCTAAACAAGGCCTACAAGAAGATCTTGAATATCCATCTTATTGTTATACTTCTATAATCATAATTACCATGATTGTTACAAACACTATTAATAACATCAAGCTACCATATATAAGAATCAATGTGCTAGTCTTCTTTATAAGATCAATAAATTAATCATGTAATATACTTTTCCAAGGATACCAATATATCAAAAATCAATGTTTCTAAGTAGCTTTACCATTATTTAATAGAATGTAAGATACTTGTCCAATACCAAGTGCACTATTTCATCATAAGTACCATCAATCAAACTTACTTTCACATGCAATATGCTTCATTCATGAAGCTGATATTTCCATCATACCTTAGGGCTTACCTTGCCATCAAATATTTGCAGCTAAAACATAACATTGAAACAATACATCATATATACCTTGTAGATACTTATGCACCTTGACATTGGCAACTTGGAGCACTTTTTCAACTTTTCATCAGATGTCTCTTTTCGTTTTCTAGCACTAGCTCTTCTCTTACTACATTATCCATCTTTCCTGAATCTAAGATGATCCTCAAGAAGGATCCACTTATCACATCTGATCAAGGGGTTAGAAGTATCCAAATACTCAAATATACATACAGGAAGTATAATCAATAATCAAATCAATAAATCTAAACAAAATTAAAGACACAAAGGAGTAACATAAATCAAAAATTACTTATCTTCAATGAGAGGTGATCGTCTCCCTCTTGAACCAACCTTCAAAAGTCACAACTATCCATTATCATTATGGCAATGTTTCCTTCAATATTTAAACCAACTTCATCAAAAACCAAGCCTAATCAAGACTATCCCATCAAAGGCTACATAAAATATGTCATAAGTGCTTAGAACATATTCACATTGATCATGCTATGGATTTTAGATTGCATATCTCAAATATTTTCCATAACCCGAGGTTTGTTTCCAAACCCTAACCTCATAGTATCCATCAAAACGATATAATTTCATAGATTTTCCTTCAAACACTAGTATTATTTTAGGTCTCCTACATACTCTCTTGCATCCTTCAAAGGTGCCTTCACATGGGTGACCTTCAAAGAATTTTCTCAACCCATCTCTGATACCATGTTAATTTTTCTTATGGCTATATTATTCTTTTCTTTGATAATTTCATTTCTTAATTTACAGATTAAATTCACCCCATAGCATCATATCATTATTTAGTATTACATTATTCAACAGCATATGCAATTATGTATAAATAACAACATCGTCATCAATGTAGAGGAACATAAAGGAATGATAGAAGAAAAGAATTCACACATAGAGACACCAAGATTGGTCGAATACCAGGGGAAACCCCACTATGGGGAAAACCATTTAAAATTATTTTTCTTATTAGATTGTCATTGAATGATTTATAAAAAAGAGTACAATGATCCATATCTTCATTCATACAACTATCTAGCAACAGAAATAAACAATATTCATTAAATGAACCCAATAAAGATAATACTCAAAACCCTAATTCAGAATCTTGTAATCAACTTTCATTGTTTGTGCTCAACGAGCAAATTTTTTGGTCAACTGAAAAACCAAACCATAAATCGCAATTGCACCTAGAGAGTGACTTGAGTGTGGTTGAAACCCTCTACTCACACACATAGGCTTGCATGCCTGCAATTGTGACCAAAAACTTCTAGTGGCATGCCTACAATTGAGAAACAAAACCCTAGAAGACACATGCGAGCTTCGAACCCTGCAATTTTGAACTTGAGCGAACCAATCTTTTTGAACATGCCTCAGACACATGTGAGATAAAGCAAATAAAGTGAATAGAAGAATGATCCAAAATGATGTCCAAATGAGGTTGAGATCACTTGTATTAATAGCCTTCCAAGGATGTCCAATTTACTTTAGGGTCGTTAGATCAAATATGCATATGTGGGATTTTAATTAAAAAATACACATTTCCCTGTCCAATTTGAGTGCTTCAATAGTCAAAATTGGTCCTCTCGAAAAGAAGAATCTCATCCCATGGTTGGAATTTTTCACTGAGTTGATCAATTAACACAGAATATGAATTACCCATATCGAGAGCTGCTTCGAGTCATGTTTTTCTTCTTAAATAGAGTCATAATATGTGTTCCACCTACTTGCGACCAACGAAGACCGCGATTTCTAGTCTACATGAGCCATCTAACCATCATACTTCACACCCAAAGACTAAGGTTTTGGCAGGCAGTCACTTGAGACCCCGATTCCAGCTGTATGGACCACTAAACGCTTGATCAAGCCTAACATATTCGAAATACGCCATTTTATCTCATTGTGGACTAAAAATTTAATAATATGCTTCACTTTCCATGTAGGAGGCTAGATAGGCACTGTGATTTGACTTGAGAACCAACATTTGCCGACCCTGACCCCTAGGAGTGCCACACTGAGAAAAATGCACGCATACTAGTAGGCTAATCCAGATGAAAAACAAAGAAGACATAGAAAATTTGATGGGAGAGTTGAGCCATTACCATAAATCGAGTTGGACACCTGTGAACCTAAAGAGAGCGTACAATTGCAACCATTATATGGGAATGCAATGTTAAGAATAGAGAAAATCCAGTCTGCTAATTCCCTGTGAACTAGTATACACCAAGTGTTGGGTTGATCATTGAATGCATTACGATTGATATAACTAATGGCATTATGATCATACATGAGTATAGTTAACTTTAGTTGTGGGATTGTGGAGCTGCTAAATGGAAAAGAGCACAATCTCCCTATTTTACCACCCTTGGTCATTCATGCAAAGAGCCACACCCAAATATGATTATATGCAATTAATATCCAACGAACTTGCGATAGGGAGGTTTACATCCACCAGAACCATCTAATATTACCCTGAACGCAAGAATATATTGCAGATCTACAACATGTGATTAAGAGCATGAGGGAGGTGTTGATGAGATTAAATGTACCACCAACAGTTAGGGGGTCTCCCTGATGTGAATTCCCAAATATACCTCACACTATTTGGTATAGTATCCCCATCCGTTATGTTGGCCCAACTACCACCATGAATGTTTTTCTCGAGGTTGTTAAATGTGGAGTTGTTAGAGCAAGATCAGGAAAGAAATTCTCGGACTATGGGAGTGAGATCAACCCAAGATTGATAACCTACAAAACATGATACAAAGATGCAATAATAATAAAACTTAAAATCATGAATAAGAACGATTAGTGAGCTAAAACCCTCTCGTACATACTTGAGTAGGAACATGCGAGAGGTTAATTGTAAATTATTTCACAATAGGTCACTAGCATGATATGGAATATCTGAATTGAGGAACTTGGGAAAAGCAGAAATGAGAAGTGTTGAAGGAGAAGAGTTTGCTTTAGAAATTCAAGCAATACATGAATAGGTAAAGCAATAGCTACAAGACAACATCATCAAATACAAAAACAGAGCATATTTGTGAAAAAGAGAAGTTAATTTTGAAGTCGGTGATTTAGTTTTAGCACACTTGAGGAAAGAAAGTTTTCCAAAGAGGGAGTATAACAAGTTAAAATTCAAAAAGATATGACCATGCAGGATATTGAGAAATTTTTCTGCAAATGCTTATGAAATTGAATTACCATATGATATTGGAATATCTCCAATATTCAATGTTGTTGATTTGTATATATATGAAGATAGTGGCACAGATGACAGACCAAAAGACAAAGGAAATATTGATTGGGTAAAATAGCTATCCACAGCAAAGACATTACAGCCAGAGAGGATCTTAGACAAGAAAGTGTTTAACAAGACCAGAGGACATGAATATTTTCAATATTTGATCAATTGGAGGGATCAACCAATTGAATATGCTACCTGGTGTTAGCCCCCCTATGAAATTCTTGACAAGCAAGCTGGGGGCTATATCATTTTGGAGACCTTCAAGGAATGCATCTCCCCTGAAGACACATCATCCTTGAATCTCCTCAACCAACCTCTACTTTGCAGTGAAATCCCCTCTGCTGATTTCCATCTCAAGCCTCACTGGTTATAATGCTACTCCTAAAAGGCCTACATTGCCCCTCATATCCCTGCAAAACACCACATTTTTACCCCTTTCCCCCTTGGTCAAAATCCCCTTTTCTCCCCCCCAAGATTTCCCTTTTTTATGCCTAAATCCCCTCAAAAATCCCTTTTAAGCCTCACAAATGAAATTTGATATGTTTAAATCCCCTTTTTGCCTCTATCGTTACCCCTCCTAGCCTTTAATTCCATTGAAAATGGGTTAAAAACCCACTTCCAACCTTATAACAGGCCTAAGCCCCCTTTTGATAGCCCGTGCCTTTTCTCTACATATAACCCCGTGCCATGACCAAAGCTTTTCCCCTGCGGAGGATTTTCTCTGTCCGTAGGGTCAAACCATGGTGCCCCCGCAGTTGACCCCTCGGGATGTGGGAAGACTCAAATCAACGGTTGTTATTCACTGCAGGGGGTCGCTCCAAGCTCTCATGTCCATACACCTTGGTCCCCCGCATTTCATCTCCACCGTCCATTTAAAGCAAAATCTAACGGTCCACAGTTAATCCATATCGGGCGCGATCTCGACCGTCGATCTGTATAGATCAGACGGTGCAGAATCCGCCCGCCTCGGTGGTCCCTACCCACTTTCACTGTTCATAAACCATGTTGTTTTCATCGCACCACCTTTGGGCGAAGGGCAGTTTTTCCCCGACGGCCAGCGATTCCATACATCGCGCGACACGCGTCCTCCTGTAGAATTCCAAAACCACTTTTCCCGCCCATTAAAGTCATCCATCACGCATTATTGTTCAGACACGGATGCCCAGCGAAATTGCCGAAGACCGTCCGATCTAGAGCAGCCCATCTGACAGTTATTGCTCGATGAAGATGCACGATGGATAATGAAGCTACATGCGCGATAGTCCATGTCCTGGCTCGCCGTTCGTTGTCCTCCGCCGTTGATCTCCGCCACGATCGATGGTCCAGATTTTTTCACCTGCCGCTGACTTTTCCACTATCCCCAGTCCCGCCACGTCATCTCCACATGCATCCTCCGTACATACTCCCTTTCCATTGCATATAATTGGTTCATTTCGTGTTTTTTAACGTTTTTTCGTTCATTTTTCGCTCTATAGACCGCCACCTCCACCAGAGTAGATTTCCATTGTTCCTTTGCATTTTTCTCTGCCATGTCACCATATGCACTACCTTTCTCCTCCTCCACATCATCCGCCAACCCGTCCATGATTTTATTCGCAGGTTTCATGTTTTCACAGGGTTATCAAAGGCAGAAAACCGCCATGATGCATATGTACTTCTTCAATGGTGTATGGCACAGACAAAGAGCTGAGATGGGAGCCGGTACTCCAGTGAAATGTCAATAAAGGTGGCGAAGTTAATTTTCATCAGAGGATAGGTTTTGAAAACCAGCAACCCTATCCGGCGCCATTAAAGCTTAGATCTTGCAGAATCGAGGCATTTATGGACCAGTAGTAAAACCAGCCTATGATCATAGTTTTCAGTACTCAGGATTGAAGATTTGGATCCATAATGCAGCAGTTTCAGAGGCAAAGTACCAGATTCAAAACCCCGAAGGTCAATCAGAAGTTTAATGCACGAGAGATCGTACCACCAGGGTTTCTACAGCAGTAGAATGTTTTCCTCCATCAGAGGACAAAGTGCCCATGCAGTTTTTATTATACATTGTGTTCCTGAAGTTTCTTACCCGATAGCAGTCCTACATGAACAAAAGCATTGGTGATTCAAGTAGGGCAGACCTCACTGTTTCTTATTTTATTTTTGTTATTGTACTAATAAGTACCACAGTACTGCAGTCAGAACACCTAATCCATACCAGAGATAAATGCAGAGACTTAAAATAGAATGAGGCTTCGGCCCTCTCTTCTTCCTGTGTTTAATATTACATTTAGTGTTCAGCTACCCGATCAGTGGATTTTCTGTTCATCCTCTGCTATAAAATGCAGAAGGAAATTATTGTAAGGGTTGTTGATTAGATATCAGAGAAATGCAAGTATTTTCCTTTTGAGACAAGTTCTCTGTGTAATATTGTAAGATAGGCTGAGATTTGATGTATTCAGACTGAATGTTCAAGCTGTGGGCAATGATGTACCTGATTGGTGTTGTTTTTAATATTACAAGCACATTTATTTGGATCCTGATCTAAAGCAGCTGGTGATGTTTTCTTATCTCTGTGTTTGATTCCATTTCATTCCATTTCTATAGGTTCGCATCAGAAGTTTGGCATAAGATTTACCCCTAATAGGTACCTTATGTTGCTGCTCTCCCAGCCTTTTATGTTTTCTGCTTATATGTGTATCTTAATTTTGATTTCAATTGGTTTAACCAGTGTAGTGGATGTTATTGCCTGCTCTCTGATGTATGAATTAATGAAATCTATTTTTAGATGTTCTTGTTAGGATTTAGTTGGATGAGTTGAGAACACTGGGAGGTCTAGAACCCCGTCTCTGCCTCACTAGGATCTTTCCATCTCAAGTAAGCCTTTCTAAGATCCCTTGTCTTGCCTATAATTTTTTCCAAGCAGGTTTGGAGTTAAATGACCTCTGGCTTGATCTATAGACAGAGTTGGTTGGTTCTCCTTTATCCATTTTCAGTCCTTAATGTCTCATTTCACCAATAATCTTTAAGATCCAGGTGCTCTAGATGACTAGCCCAACTGAAAGCTTGCACATTGAACACAAGTAAATCCTTTCTTGACTCCATTTCCCAATGGCCTTGATGTTCTCTGAGTTATCTATCTTTGCCTAATTCCCTCTATGCTCATCCTTGTCTTATACTGGACCCTTCTTTCCTGATTCCCAACAACCAAACATACACAATCAAACAAACAAACCCTGTGCTTCATAACTAGCCTAAAACCTTAACATTTGAGCTTCAAAGATATAAAACCTTTGAAAATTATAGAGATATCCCTCTCTAGGCCTAGGAGGGCTAGATCCTAAGGTCTGAAAGTGGTTCTATGTTGTCTCATCTTTTGGTCTTGTCAACCTGGCCAAAACATGAGAACCTCCAACACCTGGATGATAGAAACCATGCTGCAGAAATTGGGCAGTTTTGTGGAGGAGCTCATAGACAGGAGCCCATGAATATTTTTGTCCTCAAGATTCTGATGCAGGAGCATGAGGCTTAGAGACAAAATGATTCATTAATTATTCCAAAAATCCAAAAAAATTACAAGCAAAGGTGTTGGTACCTTTAGCTGTCAATTTACAGTTGTATTAGATAGGGTTGAGCTAATATCTAGGAAGATTGAACAATTTTAGATTAGATTCAGCATATTTAGCCTTCAGTTGATAGATTTAGGGAAGATATTATGTAATTAGGATTTTATCTAAATTAGGAAAATTCGATCCTCAAGAGGAGGTCGACTGTTATGTAAAACCCTATAAAAAGTAACCTTTGAGAAGGAGAAAATGGAATTTGGATCATAGAAGATTTAATTGAGATGATTTTTCCTCTGAGCTAATCAAATTTGCAGAATTTAATTATCTGTTGTATGGTTGGAAAATTCCCAGAGGGTTTTATCTCTTCAAAAATCCATTGGATTTATACTTTTTGTGTAGAATTTGAGTGTGATTAGTTTCTATGTAAAGGATTCGGAAGAATTTTAAGAAATTCTAGTTTCTTGCTTGAGATCGGATAGTCGATAATTGATTTATATTTTTTGAGTTACAGAGTGGGAAAGGAGGTTTCCAGAGAAACTGAAGTGAGAAGGGTAAACCAGTAGAAGTCTGTGTTCAAACGCGATTGAAACAAAAGTTTTTAGACCAAGAAGTTTATAAAAAAACCAACCACTATTGTCACATTGCTTTTGGGCATGCGAGTGGTTTTGTTCAATTGAACGCGATCAAATAAAAACGTGACACGTCACAGTGGTAATACCACCGATTTCGCGTTACTTTGGAGCGATAAAGGGCCGGGGCTATTTTTATGCGATAGTCGTTCGATCATAAACAATTGAGATCTGACAGTGTTCGCGTCGAAAGTTGCTTGGGGTTTAACAAAAGGTATGGACCCAACAGTTTATTAAAGAGCTTTATTAAAGTATTTGAAATCCGAAACCCCATTCTGAAAGTTTTAAACATTGTTTAAAAATGAATTATTATGTTTTCGAAGGATAAGGGGACTTTAGCTTCAGTGAATCATTTTATTAAATTAATCAAGCAGATTTAATAAGGTTTGATGATCGAGAATGGAAATAAGGATCAGGAACAAACTCCTCCTAAATTAGAAAACATAGAAACAAAATTTGAGCAACTCTCCTTAACGCCTGCACCCACACTGCCATCAATCATTATCAAATGTGCATGTACGAAGGCAACCATGTCAAGATGAGTGAATTTATTAGGGAGAGAGTGCTTGAGATGGTTGGAGGTGTGGATTACAAGGTAGGTCACAGGTTCTAGTTGTGGTTTTAGGGAACAAAATTGCACCCTGCATCCTTAAAAGATGAGGGGTCACAATGTCGCAGAGGAGAGGGACTAGAAGAAATTACTAGCCCAACCAATTGTGATTTTGCAACTAGTGACTTAGTGGAATTAAGGAATGGTCAAGTTGTGAGTTCTCCAAATAGTGAAATTCTGTTGTATTTTGTAATGTTTCAACTACGGTCTTGCAACTTACAACTTTTAGAGGTCGCATAGTCACAAGATAGGCTTGATCGCATCTTTTGGTGAGGATTTGGTATGTGAAATGGGACCTACAAGATTGACAGGGGTTCTAGTCGCAAAAATGGAGCAACTATCTCCACACAATCTCACAACCCTTTTGATGGAATGACCTATGATAAGAATTCCACTGCAATTTGACACCACGCATATCCAACCACGTTGCCACTAACATTGCAACTATTGTGATGCTTCCCAATATACAAACAACATTACCTCTCATCAAAGAAGATTTATTATAGAAAGAGTATCAACCTAAATGGATTGGGTCACACCTTTTAAAGGGATAGACTCAACTCCTGCGCAAACTTGGCAATAGCTCGACCTCTCCTGATTAAAGGAACAATACTTTGCTTGATGTTTTCTAGTTCAACATAGCACAAATTACATCATTCAAGAATCTTTCCTACTTGGAGATCAACTCCAATTGTTGAGGATGTTGATATAGTTATCCAGATAACACTACCAAAAGCCTTCATTAGCACAAGCAAGGTTTCCATAGTGATGGTGAGGTGTATGTTAATATCGCTCTAAAGGTACTGAGTAGGAAATATAAATACAACTGTGTAAATATCTAGCATGAAGATTTAATCTTTCAATCAAGACAATAATATCATGTAGATACAAAATGATACCCTCACTTTCCTATAGCATCAATAGCATCTTTCAATTAATCCGTTTGTATTGTTCTTTAGCTACTGCGTCGTCCCTACCTTATCTGGTGAGAACCATTCATCTGTCCAAAGAGGATATTTCTAGATGGGACGACATTTTATGATATAATGTAGTCCTTTTTAATCATAAAATAAATTGCAATGCATCCATCTCCACCCCTTGATACGTTAAACCAATGGATTTGTATCGTTAGGTGTGTTAACACAAAGCCTTGGTCAGTGTTAGCATTGCCCTTTAATTTCTTGGATTAGTCTCTATTAGAATCTTTACATACATGGTATCTTTTGAGGTTTCTTCATACCCCTTTGTAGGTGATTCAAAACTCTCTTTAATATCGAAGCAAGTCACAATATACTTCCCTTGATCCTTTGTGTGGTGTCATGCAGCATGAAGGTAAACTTTTGATAATTAGAAATCAAGGTAATGGCAACATTTTTATTAATCCCTCCTCTTAAAGTGGTGTAGCTTCATTTAATTTCTTATATGGTCTTGTATCATTCTGACATCGAGACTTTCACGATTCCATTTAGGACATTCCTCATTGTTCACAAATTTCAAATATCTCTTTCGTAAATTGTTATTGCAAGGCAACGTTAATGTGTGATAAGTCCTTGTATGTGGTTGCTATGAAAAACATCCCAAGCATTATGTATGTCATTGAATGCTCGTGGCATCTGGATCATGAATCTGACACGTATACTCTTTCAAAATTATATGTCTACTACAACGAGTGTCTCTTCCTTCATGTTTCGACCTGCATGCCACATTATAATGTGAATTAGTTCAAGTGGCTTTGAATGATAATGTTAAATAATATGAATACTACAACCTTTAGTGCAAGAAAATGTGGGTGTAATCTTCAAGAGATACCTTAATATAAGGTTTAAAAAATTCATAAAAAAAAATGTTCCTAATATCAACTTTTAAATTGCGATATGAAATGCACTATCCTTGTAATCAAACACTTCTAGGAATTTGATTAGTCCTAAATCAAATTAATGATCAAGTTAATGTCGATATGTTGATTAATCCTTATCATGTTCTAATGATACAATAAAAGAGTAACGTTATGCATAAGAAATATAACCTAAAGTTGCATGGGAGTCTCAATGCATTATCAAAGCAACAAACCTCCTTGAAACCCTAATGCAACCATAAAATCAATGTACGAGATGAAAAATGATAAATGAATGCAATATGCATCGCGTGAGTGGGTGCATCGACAAGGTTTGATAGTATCTAGGTCATGGGTATATTGACCAATCTAAAACCCTATCATAACCTTGTTGTGTAGGTAAATACCCTCTAAAGACAGAGGCGATCCCTCTAGCCCTAGGGTGGGTCTAGCAATAAAGGAACATGCTAATGTGTGGATTCCTAGTTTATGAATGAAACTGAGTCGGGATAGATGACCTACCTTTGTTCCAACGCAATTTTTGTAGTTGTGGCTGCAATCTCCTGATCTTCGTCGTTACATGTTACGGTTCTTCAGCAGTGGTACTCAGGTGCCTGCACAAGGATCATAGAATGGTAGCAGCATACGAATAGCTATTTAATTGGTAAAGGAGAACTAAACGTATTGCACAATATTAATCATATCAAATGGAAAATGGGAACCAAAACATCAGTCATGCATTAATAAGTAGAGAGAGAAAGGGTTTACAACCAAAAGAGCCTTGACGTTGCAGCCTCTTTCAGTGGGTCTAGTCAAACGTGTCTCAAGAATTCATCGGGGAATTTGACTTGGCGAGGAAATAAGGATAGACTCTCTCTCAGAAATGGGTCTCTCTCTGCTCTATCTCACACCAACTATATTCAGACTCTTCAGCTATTCAACCATTTCAACTAGTTGTAACTATGTGAGAGAGATGTATTTATAGGAGAGGAGGAGGAGGTTGGGATCCCTCATATGGTGGGAGGGAGGCCTTATCGCTTGGAAGGTTGCTCAAATGTAGGAAACAAGAAGCCAAAGGAGGGTGCTCGACGTTATTCAATCGAACAAACCACGATGACTCCACTCACGAAGTGGTTGGGAATGGAAACTTCGCTTCTATTTTAGAAAACTTTCCAAAAGCAGCTCGGCACGGGCAGTCCACTAAGATAGAGCGCCAATGGGTGCAAGGCCCAGTGATAATTTCTCTATGGGAAAGAGGCCATAACTGCCTGCTAACGCCAACCCAAAATCATATGTTTTTGAGAGCCTGCTCCAGGAATATTCAATAGAGGAAATGTTCTTCTCATGGCAAGGCATGTAATGACAATTTTTGCAAGGCATGACAATACACAAAAGCCACGAAAATGTTCCTCAAATGTTCGGGATGTTGGAAATACTAAGAGGGGGGGGGTGAATAAGTATTCCTTTCAATTAGAGCATTAGTTAATCTTCAATTATTATCAGTGTTTGTAAAATTATAGCAACAAACAAGAGGAACACAAATGCCCACAATTTTTAAGGTGGAAACCCACTCCGGGACAAAAACCACCTAATGTTTTTCTAATAATTCTTTAATTTTCAACTCCAATTGAAAATAAAGCTCCAACTTCCTAGAATCTAGAAAAGTGTTCTTCTCCATCTCCCACTGGATGGACGCTCCAACGCCCAAGATCCTTCAGTAGTCAACTGAATGGATGCCCCAACACCCAATGAGCTACAACTCACCCTAGCACCACCCTACCACCCTATAGAAGAATAAAATAAGAATGGACTCCCGTACAAGGGAAAATGGTCCACTTTACAATGATATAGAATGATGTAGAAGAAGAAAATATACTAGACCATAACCCAAACTTTGACACAACCACCTAATGATGATCCTAGACCTCCCAACACTGCCTCTTCAACCCTTGGCAGATAGACACTAGTACAATTTTTACAATAATGTATTTACAATGACTTAGTACAATGATACCTTTACAATAATTGTATGCAGTGCTTCCCACTTGAAGACTTCATATGATGAAATTCTTGCTGCTCTTATGCACCTTGGTTGCTGCTCTTGTCATGCTACCCTCTGCTGCACCTTGCTTTTCTTTTCTTCTGTAGAAAGTCTGGTCATTTGCAATCCTTGACAACACATGATCTAGCTTTTTCTTGCCTTCTAGGATCTCAATATTGAATCTGGTGTATATCTGTTATTTCAGATCCTCAATATCTGAATTTTGCTATTTTAGTAGTCCTCTGAATCATCTTTCCAATGCCATAGGTCTGACCCAATTTGGATTCTTCAAGAGAGAGTTATACCCAATCTCTCACAATGCCCTAATTATGGATTGTTTCAGCAGAGCGCACTTGTGCGGTGTGCCACGTGTCACTGTTTCTTCATTTGGCTCTAAAATTGATAGAGAGAAAACTAAATATTGTGCACTATCTGTCACATTTAATGAAATTCCAATCCGATACTCAGAGAGAGAGTTATGACAATTTTACCAAGGTCACTTCTTTGAGATGAATTTCAGGAGCCTAAAAAAACCCTGACTTCCACAAATCATATCTCCAAAAATATTGCACATCTTGATCTGAAATCTTTACAGTAGCTTCCTCAGGATTTCAGATTTGCCTCATGAATATTTAAGCTTCTAAACCTTCGTAGAAAAAATGTTAGAGCGAACATGTTTCAGATGGCGAAATTCCTTCCCTAAGGAGGAAAAGAAGATCACAATTTATATAAATTCTTAAGTTGGGAGGGGCTTCAACAAGTGAACGTGGGAGGGATTTCAGGAGCTTAAAAAATATTAATTATTACTTTTCAATGACCCATGCCCCAACCCCATGGGGTTTTAGTCCACTAACTGGGGGTAAAAACTTCAAACATGAATATCTCTCAGACCGTGAAGAATTACATGGCGTGCCATATATCAACGGAAACATCTCGACAAGTAGAAACCATAAAAAGCATTATTGAACCAGAATATATTAATTTGGTAGGTCAAAATTCCCATGAAATATTGGGTTAGCCCCTGGTGCTGCTTGGGTTGACATCAATGACAACCACTAATCAACAATCCCCCCCTTGGCATTGATCAGGGAAAATTTTAAGAACCCCCCTAAATTTATATATATAATAAATGGGCGAATCCCCATGATACATAGGAAAAATGGAAGGTGATTTTATTAATAATATAATATTTATGTATAATTTTTTGGCGAATCTCTCATGAGATTATATTATCTTGTAAAATCATGGCGAATCACCAGTACAAATGGAAAATCACTACTACAAAATGGTGAATCGTTGTCTAGTGGAGTTCAGGGTGTTGGTTACAATGAAGATATGGTAGTTGAACCAGGAGTAGAAGGGAGAGAACCACCGAGACCAAGCATGGCACATGGTGACTCGTGAGGGAAGTAGTTCTTGTGCAGTTTGGAAAATGCGTTCTTCTAGTTCTGTAAAGTGTAGTGTTGTTGCTCATGCTACTACTAGCACTGATATTGAGGTTGGAGAGGAGTTTCAACAAATTGGGATCTTTGCAGATCATTTTGTTTCAATAATCCTCCAACACAAATGCCCATGCCTCTGCCGATTTCTTCAATGAGCAAAACAAGTTGAACAAAAATTAAAACGCCAATAACTAATGAGCACAGTCAATACGACAATCCCAACACACCTCCAAACCGACATTGTGTCTCACTGTCTGCTACGCACATCCAAACTGACTCAGCTCATGGTAGAATTTGCTTGTGGGAATGGATCGAAGAATTCGAGGGGGCGGTATCATAAATTCACGAAGCTCAAATCATCCGTCCACAGTCCAATGCAACAATGGAGATCGGCTCTCCTCCACACATATAATCACCAACAAGCACCAACAGTTACATAACTATTACACAATCCAGGCCTCTCACAACAGTGGCCTCTCACAAGTTTGACCAGCGACGATGCTTGACTAAAAACTTTAAAAATAAAAGTTTGACCAGGTAAAGTAGTATTCAATTTTTTAACTTGTAATTAAATAATTCAACATCCCAATATATAAAAATACCATCAAATGAACATTCTGCACTCCACTCATAAAATAGTTCAGGATAAGAGAAAGTGTAACTTCTCATTCCATTCATAACACAACTCATGATAAGAGAAAGTGAAACTTCCCATAATGGTGTAACAAAAGGAGGAACTTTAATAATGATAAAAGAATTCCAAAGTGTGGGGTATCCCACTTTTTATTCACACACCAAACAGCCCATCAACAACTTACTTGCAGTCTTGCACTTGTCCTTGCCAGAAATCAGGAAATTGATTTTACATCAGAAATTAATGAAAAAAAATGCATATGGTAGAGAGCCTTAGTCACCGGCTAAAATTTTAATGTTGGTCGTTATGGAAATCGACTTACTGCCAACTATCCAAACCTTGAAGTGAAAATTACATTACAGTATGTACAAAAATGGATATAGTTTGAACATGTAAACTCCCCAAGTTTTCTTGTGCCCCTCATTCATGGCTGTTGTTAAGCTGTAACATGGGAAACCCCCCTTCCCTTACAGTTCGTTGCTTAGGGTTGCACGGTTTCCATATCCAACCATCAATCCAATCAACTTCTTATTATTCAGACGCTGTTGGTATACCATTGGTTTTTCAAATCTGTTACCAAATTATGAAAAAATTCAAATAAATAATGAATTCATGATTATCTTTGGAGAGTATCTATGTATGATTAATTTCATTGTGACATAATAGCTAAATAAAAAATATCATTAGGTAAGCAACCCAATTTAAATCTTGAAGATACATAATCTTCAGTGATTTCAATAACTGAACAATAATTAATTGCTCTGTACCTGTTAGGGAACGGTATCAGGTGTGGCAAACGAGTATCTATGTATGATTAATTTCGTTGTGACATAATAGCTAAAGATAAAATATCAATAGGTAAGAAACCCAATTTAAATCTTGAAGATAGAAAATCTTCAGTGATTTTAATAACTAAACAATAACTAATTTCTCTGTACCTATCAGGGAACAGTATCATGTGTCAGGGAACAGTATCAGGTGTCGCAAACTGTGCTAAATTGACAACATCTTCTGCATTACTGACTATTTGATTGAAACAGATATATCTCCCATAGGCAGATGGATCTTGATAAGCACATATATGAGCATCCACTAGAAATTTTATGTCCAGGCATCTTTTGGACCTCCCCCCATTACCGGGATGGGTTCCAGGTCTTTTTCCATCTAGGCATCAAAGATGCAACGCTACCACCATTATTGGTTCGTCCTTTATTGGGGTAGCCGTAGTTGGGAACCCTAGTCGGTCTCCCAACACCACACCACACACCACTCCTCCACGACCCCTACGGGATAGAGGGGTGCGTCCCATTCAAGAAGCCAGCTAAATACATAGCAGGGTATGTCACAGACTAACCCTCTTCCTAACCAGAACTTTGTGTTTTTGCACATTGCAATGGCGTCAACCTCCCAGTCGTCGTTCTTGGCTTCATTGAATCTACCCAATTTAACCAAGTTGATGAATGACCCCATTGCACACAATCCTACATGGCCTCCCATGCCCACGAAGCTCCCTTCAGATATTCCAAAATTCGAAGGCAAGCAAGTGGAAGACCCAAATAATCATGTCATGACCTTTCACCTGTGGTGCTCATCGAACAGTATCATTGACGACACTATTCGATTGAGATTATTTCAATGCACTCTTACACGAGTAGCCGCGAAGTGGTACGTGGAGCAACCCTCTACTTCACATGGAACCTTCAGCGCCCTCGCTACCACGTTCCTAACATATTTTCAGTTACCCACTTACCATGATTCTGGAATGGAATTACTGACTCATTTTAGATAAACCCCCACCGTACATATCTCGGACCATCTCCATGAATGAGGCGGTGTCGCATTTTATGTAAAGATAAACTCGATGACCGGGCCGTCTTAGATTTTTTCCTAAAAACTCTTACGGCAGAGATTTCAAAGGATGTGGCCAAATAGAGACCCACCTCTGAAGAGGATGCTATCAGCAAAGCCCAACAGCTTGAGCTAATTTATATGCAGTCAAGATACATTTATAACATCCTGCCTAACGCCCTGCACCTGCAAACTTATCAAGAATTTCCAGGCGCATCAAACTCTGCATACAGACTAATTGAGTCATTGACCCAAGGTTACCTAGGCGACAACAGTCAAAACCCTGATTACACATATAGTTCTACCTCAAACATACCTCAACCCGGTTTTCAAAGTCATCATATGCCTCAACAAAATTTGACCAATAGGGCACCAACGTTTCACCAGGGAGGACCTTATCCTCCTGTTCAGGGGACCCAGTACATAGAGAGAAACACTGATGGAAGAGCTCCCCTCCAACAACTAGGTGAAAACCATGGACCGCGTTATACTCAGTCCCCATCACACGACCCACCTATGCAAACCAAAGCACAGGTGAACTTTGTGCAGTCGTTCCAAAACCAACCACACCAATATAAACAATAGAACTACCCTCCTAACGTGGTGAAGAAAAAATCAAAAAACAAGCCAAAAGGGAACCCTGGAGAGGGGGGCAACAACCAGCAACTTCCACCGCTATCCCAGGCTAGAGGCAACTCCATTCAGAATCAAAGCCAAGAGTTGAGAAATGCTCAATGGCAGAGAAAAAGGCCACCTCTTCGAAAAAACCATTCTTGTTCGATTTGTGGTGAGTACGGCCACTATACTCACCACTGTCCCGATCTCCCTAAGCTGAAGAAGCTACAAAGTAACCGAGGACAAGGAGGATCTTCCCAGTAACCAGCTGTAATGCAAGAACCTTTCCCCCATCAAGGGACGATAAGCGCTCAGTAGCAAAATTCAGACGACTTCGGGAAAAGCAGCCATGAAATCTACATGACTGGTGAAGAGATGTTTTTCCAAACAAGGAATCGCAATTATGACACCCCACTAGACACCAATATGTCAGGGGAAAGTACCAGTGCACCGACTGCACCTTTGACCATTTCAAAGATGCCTATAGAACCATTGCCAAAGATGGCGAAGAGTCCTAATATGCGAGCATGAAACTACTCCAAGGTGGCCCATAATTATAGCATCATGGATGATTTAGGACAATCTCTCACTGCGATGTCAACTTTAGAAGTATTGCAGTCATGCCCAAAATAACGGAAAGCCCTACTTTCCGTGTTAGGCGCTATCGACCTTGCCGATACGCGCCTAATGGATTTTGACTTAGACAAAACCACCCCCAGGCTTCCTTTCATGGTCACCTTCCAGATACCAGTGTCAGTAAAAAATATCACAATTCACCAATGTGTCATAGACGAGGGTGCATCCACATGCATCATGTCAAAAAAAAAATGGCAGAAATTAAGTTCTCCCGAACTAAAACCCTCAGCAATCACGCTTAGAGCGTACGACGGTTGTCCTTCAACCCCCGTCAGCCTCTACCAAAACGTCCCGGTCTTCTTAGATAGAAAGAAAGTCCACATAGACATTGAAGTTTTGGATGCTCGCTTGGACTACAATATACTCCTTGGGCAGAGTTATATGTATGTCATGTCTGCCATAGACTCCTCCGTCTTCCACATCATGATGTTCCCCCATGAGGATCGCATCATTACTGTAGACCAACTGACGCATAGTGATAAGCAAACCCTCACAAACACTAATGTAATTCTACTCTATGTAGATACATCCTCAGATGCTCTCTCACGATACCAATAATATGGCCCTGACCAATTCGTCGTCTGTTCTAGGGTCATTCCTAAGAGATCCTCCCATAATCCCTGAGTCATCGCCTGATGTCACAGGGGCTCCGGTGTGCATGATTTTCACATCAAGCACCGAATCTAGTCAGGACACAGACAAAAGCAGTAATAGCATTGATTCGTCGGCCACGACAACCTCTCTAGCCTACGCCGCCTCCCAAACCCCTTTCCTCTACACCCTAGCTGGTTTTGTCTCCCAACAAGTTTTGGCAACACTGGTGTTACCAAAAATATCATTGGAAATCCCAGTGTGGTACCTCATTCCCTATGCGGGAATAGGAGCCACCCACATTATTGCCACAGGATGTAAGCCCCTCAGTCTCGAGGAGGCCCCAATCATCCAAGAAACGGTCAAAACCACCCCTACAAAGGAACTTCCCATTGCAAAACTGGTGATCACGGCTAAGCAAACCGAGAAGAGAGGAAAGAAGATGGTAACCCCCGCCATTTAACGGAAATCACCAATCTGTGCCATATGTGATGTAATAGGTCACCCTACCCACATCTGTCCAGAGCTGGATGAATTAAAACCACTCCTTGGATCTGAGACAGACATCGCGACGCCGCACTCCTGTAAAAAGGAACCTACCCCAAAAGGTAAAGGAAAAGCGTTGCGTACCAATAACGCATGCGTTCTCTACAACAACTACAGGAACTATACCCATCATTTCCCAGAGCTCCTGCGATATAGGATGCATTATACACCATCGAGCGATCTTATCAAGAGGATCCCTCCACCTAGGCTGCTGGAAATGAACCTCTTACCATCTTGTACCTACAGGAGGAACGAAGGTCACCAAAAAGACAACCATTTGTCCCTCCTCCCCTCAAACCACCATACACTAACAAGGAACAGGGGAACCTGATCGCCTCATCCTCTTGAGTTATCAAGCACATCGATTACTGCAGATGGCTTGATCGAGTCTTTGACCCAAGGTCACCTAGGCAGCAGTAATATGTATTCAGGGAGTGACCATGCACATCGATTCTGTAGATGGCTTGATCGGGTCTTTGACCCATGATATCCTAGGCAGCAGTAACACCCATGCTACTCAGAGAGTTACCAGGTAGGTAGATTCTGCAAACGGCTTGATCGGGTCTTCGATCCAAGATCTCCTAGGTAGCAGTAACACCCATGATACTCGGGGAGTTACTAGGTAGGTAGATTCTGTAGACGGCTTGATCGAGTCTTTGACCTAAGATCTCCCAGGCAGCAGTAACACCCATGATACTTAGAGAGTTACTAGGTAGGTAGATTCTGCATACGGCTTGATCAGGTCTTTGACCCACGATCTTCTAGGCAGCAATAGCACCTATCATACTCAAGGAGTTACCTGGTAGGTAGATTCTGCAGATGGCTTGATCGGGTCTTTGACCCAAGATCACCTACGCAGAAGTAGTACCATGCACATCGATTTTGTAGACGGTTTGATGGAGCCTTTTTCCCAAGATCACTTAGGTAGTAGTAGTACCATGCACGTCAATTATGCATATGGTTCAATCGGGTCTTTGGCCCAAGGACACCTAGGCAGTAGTAATCAATACCCTGGATACTCATATGATTCGACTCATAACGTATCACAACCTAGCTATCATGAAATTCACTCATATACCAACTAGGGACAAGGAAACTGATATCCCCCATTCCCCGCATAGAATGGACCAATGGCACAACATAATGCATTATTCAATCTAGTGCAACCCTTCCTAGGCTCATCAACAACCATACAACCAAGAGATTATGACAATCCTCCAAATGTTGCAAAAAGAAGCCGAGGAACAAACAAAAGGGAGATCCTGGACAGGGGGTAGTAACCAGCAACGCCCTCCCGTGATCTCAGTCTGTGGGCAACCCCAACCGAAATCAAAACTAGGATCCAAGTAACAACTCCCAAGGGAAAACTGGAGCTTAGAGTATATGATCACTAGACCGAAAGTAGCACTGTGATCAGCACTCCATGATGAATAGAGTCGACGCCATACATTCGCACACCAAAAAATTATTTTTTCAGCACCAGCAGGCATGCCCTCTCTCATCTTCTTTTTTAAATCTCACGATTTTTAATAATATTTGATAAAGAAGATGCTTTCACTTGAGGTAGTTTTTTTTGCAGGAAAAGCTCGCAAACCATCCACAATGCCATCTACTGAAAGTTCCAGAGCATGTATCATTCTACCCCCAACATGATAGAGTCCCAGTCAACTCTGCATATCCTGACATCATTTCTCCATCAGAAATCAACCATAGGGTCCTCATATCCGACCGTGTTTATCATCACCTCACCCTGCACATGATAAACGTCCTGGTTGGTCAGTAGAGCCTCCCCTCCATGGTGCTCGTCACCCACAGTAGACCATATATCACAACAAAAGTGACGCCATTGCCATACCACTTTAGTCCAGGAAGAACCTAATGCCCATCCATTCACCATGCATAAGGTCAAATTTTACCATACGATATAAAACCCCCTTTCTGGACGATTAGGTTGTACAAGTAGATCAAGAGCGCACCACCGCACCTCACATTTTGCCCACCATACCTCCACCGGCATAATCCCATCTACGATACTTTTCCATCCACTTCATCAACCCCGCACATGAGACCAACCAATGGGACCCCTACCCCCAGTAAAGCACCTTCCTCACAACATCCGTGAGCGAAGACTTTCATGTTTTGGGGTACCTGTCTCTGTGTTTTGTACAAACCAAACCCCATTATTTTATTCTTTTGGTAAGTTTACAAAGACCGCAAACAGTGTACTACATCCCTTCACCCTCTCATTTCATCTTTTCTCCCATGGCAGTAGCCCCTGAACACCCTTGGTCAGAGTATTACACCCCCACGCACGAGCCACCTTAACATTCATAGCCATTTTATACCCACCCTGGAAGTCCTACCGACTCCAGGGATTTCCCCATCAGAAATAACTATGACTGCTGCCAAGCTGCTTAGTATAATCCAAATTTGGGCCACTGAATCCCCATCATCAATTTTCAGTCACCCCTTGCCAACATGCCTATGTTAAACCCATCACATCCAGGTCCTTGACCCCTTATGTCAGCGACCCCTCATTCGGTTGAGGCTTCCTTTTTGTCGACTTCGACACCTATTTTCGAAAAAGGAAGCGGTACCTTGGGTCACCCCTCTCCATACAAGGGGCATCCTCGGGTGGCACGACGGAAGACATCATTGTCCACAGATGTCATCGATCCTCCTGACATTCGACTATGACAAAAGCCTTCATGTCAAGATGGTATCATACCTTACAACCATTTCACTTTGATCAAATTCATCGAAGACACATGCCTCCATAACTGTCTCTTTCAGCAATTCTTACACGGGAAGGTCCTAGCTAGCACCTATGTGTACAATGCACAACTATATGCCATACCAAGTTTACGCATATGGGTACCATATTCCACCTATTGTCAAAGAAAAAATGCCCCCGCGGACGTCAGCAGTCGTTGTCAACAACAGCCAAGATCACTACCATATTAGTGACACAGACAAAACAAATATCTGTCAAATAGATTTATTTAACTAGCCACAACATTATCAGCATGGGACATGCCCACCTCATAGAAAATTTGTGTATGTATTGTAAATTTTATTTGCTTACAGAGATCCCTTAGGACATGGTCATTCTTGGAACCGGTGCAGGGTATTTTCAATTCTAAAGCTTCACGCAGGTCTCTCTCTCTCTCTATGCACGATACAGAAAAGAAACTATAATGTATTTCGGCTTTACAGTTCTTCCTACACCTCACATTAGGGGGCAACTGTTAACACTGGAAAATCGTACTGCAGAAGATGACATTAATTAATGTTAGGAAAAAGGATTTACAGGGATGGAAGACATTACAAAATCTAGAAAGTATTTAAAAATCTCTAAGGTCTGAGGAAAATCAAATTTGAACAAGTCCTAAATGTTATTTGTGCACATAATCCTTCGTGAAGATCGCCTTTTGCATGCCTTTCTGCTCGATATGCGTGCAATCCTGGGAGTGGTAAAATGTCACTATCTGGGACCACACAAAGCAAAGGACAAGTGACCCCTTACTTGAAGCCGCACAATGACAACTACCAACACCTCCTTAAACACTAAGTGAGCACACAATGGAACATTTGGAGCACACAAAGGAATCATCCCCCTCTCTTGGGTCACCATCCACAATGCACCAAGAGAGGGAAGGGAGGATTTGAAATATCCTATATAAGGCCACCATGAGATGAAGAATTTGTGGACACATTGTTATGCTGGCCAGAATTTCCCAAGCAATACCCGCAGTGTGTGAGCTGGAGCTGAAGATAGAGGGGACTCAATTGTTGGCCATCCAACAAGTTTTGTCCAACACAGTAGAGAGGGAGGGAAACTGCACCGAGGCAAGCTTGGAATAAAAACATCCTTGCATCGGGACTTAGAACCCATGTTATAGGGGTCCTTTGGCAAGAGGGTAAATTTTCACTCTTATTACTACCAGCGCTCAATAAGAGGGGCTAAGAGCCACCGTTTTCATTATTGTTGTCGTTTGAATCTTTTCAAAGCTGGTGTTTATTTGTTTTAGTTTTTAGTTTATATATGCATGTTATTTCTCTATCTAGTATTATTATGATTCTAACTTGTTCCACTAACTTACTTGACTCCACTTTTTTCTGCCTGTTACCAATAACTTAAGTGGGTAGACCACACCCTTTAAGTTGGTGTGATTTCGTACATACGTGCACCAAACATGCCCCAACAAGCGGGTCCAATAAAAAACGTCTCAATAATTCATCAGGAAATTGGACTTGGCGAGGCAATAATCCTAGACTCTCTCTCGACAATGGGTCTCTCTCTGCTCTATCTCACACCATCTATATTCAGACTGTTCAGCTATTCAACCATTTCAGCTAGCTAAAACTATGTGAGAGAGATGTATTTATAGGAGAGGAGGAGGAGGTTGGGATCCCTCATATGGTGGAAGGGAGGCCTTATCCCTTGGGAGGTTGCTCAAATCTAGGAAACAAGAAGCCAAAGGAAGGTGCTCGACGTTATTCAGTCGAACAAACCATGCTGACTCCGCTCACAAAGTGGTTGGGAATGGAAACTTCGCTTTTATTTTAAAAAAAAATCAAAAAATAGCTCGGCGTGGGCAGTCCACTGAGACAGAGCGCCAATGGGTGCAAGGCCCAATGCTAATTTCTCTATGGGCGTGAGGCCATAACTGCCTGCCAACACTGACCCAAAATCATATGTTTTTAAGAGCCCGCTCCTGGAATAGTCAAAAGAGGAAATGTTCTTCTCATGGTAAGGGATGCAATGACACTTTTGCAAGGCATGAAAATACACTGAAGTCACAGAAATGGTCCTCCAATGTTCAAGATGGGGATTGCAGGGACAATGAAAGTAAATCCCCTCTGCAGACATAGGCAATCCCTCTAGCCCTAGGGTGGGTATAGCGACAAGGGAACATGCTAATGTGTGGATTCCTAGTTTATGAATGAAACTGAGTCGGGTTGGATTACCTACCTTTGTTCCAATGCAGTGGTCGTAGCTATGGCAGCAGTCTCTTGATCTTCATCGTTACATGTTACGGTCCTTCAGCGTTGGTACTTAGGTGCCTACATAAGGATCAGAGAATGATAGCAACATACGAAAACATACTTACATTCATAACTATTTAATTAGTCAAGGAGAACTAAACATATTGCACAAGATTAATCATATCAAATGCAAAACGGGAACCAAAACATCACTCATGCATTTATAAGTAGAGAGAGAAAGAGTTTACAACCAAAAGAGCCTTGACATTGTAGCCTCCTTCAGCGGGTCCAGTCAAACGCGTCTCAAGCATTCATCAGGGAATTGGACCTGGTGAGGCAATAAGCCTAGACTCTCTATTGACAATGGGTCTCTCTCTTCTCTATCTCACACCAGCTATATTCAGACTGTTCAGCTATTCAACCATTTCAGCTAGTTGCAACTATGTGAGAGAGATGTATTTATAGGAGAGGAGGAGGAGGAGGTTTGGATCCCTCATATGGTGGAAGGGAGTCCTTATCCCTTGGGAGGTTGCTCAAATGTAGGAAACAAGAAGCCAAAGGAAGGTGTTCGACGTTATTCAGTGGAACAAACCATGCTGACTCCACTTACGAAGTGGTTGGGAATCGAAACTTTGCTTCTATTTTAAAAAACTTTCCAAAAACAGCTCGGCGTGGGCAGTCCACTGAGACAGAGCACCAATGGGTGCGAGGCCCAGTGCTAATTTCTCTATGGGCGCGAGGTCATAACTGCCTGCCAGCACTGACCCAAAATCATATGTTTTTGAGAGCCCGCTCCTGGAATAGTCAATAAAGGAAATGTTCTTCTCATGGCAAGGAATGCATTGACACTTTTTGCAAGGCATGAAAATACACAGAGGTCACAGAAATGGTCTCCAATGTTCGGAATGGAGATTGCAGGGACGGTGACAAAATTTTGTGTAACAAACCCAAATGGCCATAGTCAAGTAGAAAGGTGGAACCAAAATTTTGGATATGCCCAAAATTTTAGGTGTTATTGTAGCAGCTACAACAGGAGGCCATTTGGTTGTATGGACCAAGCGTCCTCATCACAACTATGGTTTTCTAAGAGAATTGACACCCATCGTGGGGGTTTCAGCATGTGGGAATTCATCAATATGTATTAGCCTCATATGAATAATTAGGTGGAGTTGAATTGGGCTCCCATTATAAAATATCAGTCTGTGATTAGTATGTTGTACAATAACTGGTATTGTTTTCATATTTTGCACTAGGATGACGTGGGAAAAATATTGGAATCCCCCTAGATTTGTGGTTGTATCTTCTTATACCTTCATCATTGGAAGGTTTGTTTCAATCCACTTTGGGTTGCTCCATGTAGGAATTTAATATGGGTTAAGCTCCCTAGCATCCCCATGGAATTTTGGTCTCAGACGACGTTGGTTGATATTGGAAACTCCATTAGACAATTCTATTATCTCGAGGAAAAGTGTTTGGTGGATCTTGACAAGTGCATGGCCTATATTCTTGGGGAAATAAATTTTTCGGCTGACCTCCCTACTGAATTGGACTTGATATTTGGAAAATTTTCTCATCACCAAATATTACACTATTGGGGAGTTCCCTTTAGGTGTCTACTTTTCCACAATACGAGACATATTCTAGCACAATGTCCTTGTTTCTCGGCTGCTTTGTGAAGTTTTCATAGGAGGAATGGGTTGCTTCGGCCATCAAGATGTGGTGGTATTTTTGGCTCTAAATCAACAAAACATTGTGGTTTCAAAGGGCACCCGACTGTCACATCCAAGTACTAATTTTTTTTTCAATTATAACTTCCCTCTGATGGAAATGATGTGGATGTTGTTCTGAATATATTTATATCAAACACTCTATTGATTATATGAAGGCTTTTGGTATCCCCTTCATCCATGAGAATTCCTGATCTGGGGCTTTTTCCCTTGAGTATGATTCTCATGACCCCAATTCTATGGCATCGACCCACCAAATACCTTCTCCTTCTTGGAACCCCATTCTCTGCTCTGGCTCGATTGTGGTGTCGACAATTTTCACTCCTCTTACGTGTTCTCGTTTGGATTGTCCTAAAAAGGGCACAAAATTCCTTGAGAAAATTTTATGGGTGTCTGGGACTTTGGATATGATCTCGCCTTCCTTATGATTTATTACAAACATTTTTTATCCAATTTGGTTCATTTAATTGGGACCTCTCTCCTATGAACTTCATTGGTAATGATATTGAATTTTTAAAATGAATTTTGGAACTAGGTTTGGCCAAATTGTCCATTCATTCGTCTATGTCTCCATCAAATAATGTGGTGATTCATTGATCTGAATCTCTGTTGTTAAATTGATACTTGATTTATCAAAAATTTAAAGATGCTTTTGCAAGTTAAAAATCATCATTAAAAACTCAAATTTAATGATATGTGAAACTTGTAGACAATTTACAGCAAAATAAATGACAACAGCGAATCACACAAAGAATAACGACACAAGAATTGATAATGGAGTTCGGCTTATCTCAAAATCCTACAGATTTGGGCGTGGTATTCAATGGGAATGCCTCTTTATTAATTATTTAAAACCATCAAAGTACATCAAATTTATGTCAAATCCAATTCTGATTGGTTTTGTTGTGTTTTGCTCGATTTGATAATTCCAATGCAACTTACGACACTTAAAATTTCCTTTTAAAACACCCGCCGTAAATTCAAAGTTCTCTGATGTAGTTGGGTGTTTTTTTTTTTTTTTGGCACAAATTCACCTTTGTTGAATATAAAAATACCTTAGTCTCCAATGGCGCGCTAGTTAAAAAATTAAAATAGTGTGGGGGAGGTCGGGGGTTAAACCCTCCTCTCCATTCTTCGTTGATCATTAAATAAATAATATTAAAGTTTTTATATGGTTTAACCACCATATCCTAACATTCCACCATATAATAAAAAACCCACTTCCATTAAATGCCATTTGAATCTCACATTTTAATATCATATAATAAAACCTTGTCCCCTATAACAAATTCTATGAATCATTATGTTTGTTTTATATTATGTAGCGAAGTGTTAGTTATGATGATTCGATGGGGTTGTTATGATATGGTTATGGTTGATAAGTAAGGCAGAGCCGCCAACCATTGTGGGCTCAACCATTATTTTTTCCATCTAAACAAAGATTTACCATAAAATAATTCGATAGAGAAAATATAACAAGAAACATATCGTGGTGTATTAGTAAGAGTTGGGATTTGTTGCAGAGAAGTCGACAATTTGAATCCCTCTAGGGTCAGTTGATCCATAACAAAAAATTTAACCAATGGAAACAAGCCATGTGTCACCCATTTATAGGGCCACGTGTGCATATGAATCATGATTGGAACCTTGACTGTTGGAACTGTGAACTTTTACCTTTTGACCAACTTTGACTTTGACTTTTTGACTGGTTTTAACCAGAACTTTGACCACGAATAAATTATTCATACAGACTCGGTTTTTTCCTATTACAGTTGTGTTGGATTCATTTTCTTGTGCTCTATGCAATGATGTTATCTTCGCTCGAATCTGAAGACTTTTAATTTTTTGCCTTTTTAGATCCCTTTTGTATCATTCCTCCCCACTGAGACCTTTTGGACTGCCAAAAGGCTTTACGTTTCAGAAAACAAGTGAGACAACTACCTCCCCACTTGGTCAAAATGTGTCCACCATGTTCTCTGTTCTTGTATCATCATAACAAGTTGCACAAAAACCAAAACAATTGAAAGTACATTGTTAGCCAACTGTAGTTTTCCGCACCTTCCTACATTCATTACTTCAGCTACTATCCATACACTAAACAACATCAACATAAATAAATACAAGGATGTTATTGACAATGAACCGACAACATTTTTTATTCTCTTAACAACTTCCCACAAAAAAATCTCATGGTGCAACATTGATCCTCCTTGAAACATAATGTCATTAGGTTCATATGCAACTAATTTATGTTTCAAAACATATTTTTTGACCTTTGTAGACATAAGTGAAAAGGTCTTTCTTGTGTTCATGAGCCTTTTCAATTTTCCTATGGTAATCAATGAAGAATCATATTTCATTCGATGATCTCGAATGATGTATTCCACACCATCCTTGAAAAGGTGATACTTGTTTTCCTCCCTGGAGTAGATAACCTTCCTATCAAACAAATAATGACTTCCAAACACAATCCCACATACATCCAATTCAACTTCATCCACAAATTTTGATGGAATAGAAAATCTAAGCTTACATTTTTCAATCACCGACAACTTAGCATTATTGTTGGGTGTGTGTTATATTATTTCCACGATTAGCTTTAGGCGGACCCACCTATGGTTTTGTGCATGGGTTTACACATGGTTTTGGGCATTATGGTTTTCTTCCCATGGTATTTTGTAGATCCGGTCAAGGGAACTATGGTTAATAATAATGTTTTAATCCAGGGTTAATGGATTGGAGTTTAGGAATGATTCAGCATGTATATGTGTGTTGTAACATTGAAAGGAATATAATGAAAAAAATCAAGTTGGTAGTCCTGGTTTTGGGATCCAGGGGAGAATCTTTGTGTACACATATTTTATGTTTTATGCTCTCGCTATGGTTTTATTTTATGTTTTAAGGGTTCGTTTGTAGATAATTTTTGTATAGGGTTAAAACCTACAATTATCACATAGCCATCCAAGCAGATAAGGTTTATAAAGTGGAGTTGTCTTCATATTTAAAATTTTCACAACTTCTTTAGATATAAGATTGGCTTGATATCCCACGATCGAACAAAGTATCTACTTTTACATGTTTAGTAATTGCCCTGATGTGAAACAATTCATTCCATTTCCTACAAAAGCGGATGATAAACTATAATAATTAACATGTAATGACCATATTGTTACATGTCATTTTGTCACCATTACATTTGACTGTTCATATGGGTCTATCACCATCCATATCATATTCCCTTAGAGGTCAAAAACACTCATGTTCTTGAGTCAAGTCTTGGAAATTGGAGAAAATCTTTGTAAAACCCTTAAAAGTCTACCTGCACGGTTTTTCTAGCCTTTCCCCGCGCATGCGCTGATGTTCCGTCCATTAACTGCGGTGACTCTTGCACTTTTTTCCACTAAAACCTACGCACCCTCGTGAAAAGAAAGTAAAAGAAAAAAGTAAGTTCTAGAAGCTTAGTTGGCCAAATATTCTCCCAAGTGGAAGCCTCCGGAGTCACGCCAGTTCGAGCTTTATCTCTCCACTCATGGAGCTTATCCCTTGGTATATGGAACTCAAATCCTTTCATGAGAGGAATCCATCTCCCTCTTCATGGAACTGAAACTACCTCCATTTCCCTATAGACTGAGCTCAAGTTTCAGGTTGAAGGGTAGATACCAATGTGATTAGAAAATAATCTATATAGTTTCTAAGCTGAAGAGAGTGCATAGAGTGAATACTTTCTACACTAGTGATTTGTTGTTGGCACACAGAATATCACACCTTTGTGTCCATAACTTCATGCTAGTATTCTAGAGAGGAAGGCTTATCAGACTGAAGGAGAATGATTGTTCAGGACCCTGAGAAAAATTTGTACAACAACAAGGCATCAGGTTGTAAGATTACTCTTTCTATTTAAGATAATACATATGGATCTCTTTTTTTCATTGTTTTGTTTCTATGTTTATGGGAATAATATCAAAACTTAGACTCCTTGATCACTAAGTTGGAGTAGTATTTTTTTATTATTATATATTTCATATGCTTTGATTATTTGTCTTGTCTTTGATTGCAGGTTCTATTCATTGAAGAACTAATTTGGAATGACATGACAAAGGGCTACATCATACGTTTTGGTTTCAAGGTAGGAGCATGTTCTCTCTACTTTACTATTATAATAATCTTGAAATGCAATTAATCTAGAGAAAGAGGTATTCAAATGGATCTTTGTTTCTAGTTACTCGTTGGAGTACTAGGGAGATCTCTCTTGTCCGCAAGAGGGATTAATCCACATAAAAAATATACATTTAACACTAATAGATGTAATTTGACCTTCATCTCCTGAATTTGATCCCAAATCTGTTGGTGTTGTTGCTGCTACAACTTTTTGCCTACCCTTATTTTCTTTTAACCATTTTGGTTATTTTTCCGGGTGTAGTTGACAACAATGTTCCTCATCATGCCCCTCCTCCTTTCAATGCTTTCAAGTGAGCTTCTCCTCCCCTTTTTTCACTAAATTTCTTCTCTTAATATTTCCCTTGCCTTTAACCTCGTTTTTAGGTTTCAATTCCATCATTCCATCTCTTGTTTTCCCTACTTCAACATAAGTGTCTTGGACACACACTTCGTCTAAGTTAGTCAAACTAAATATTAATTGCATTGGGAATGTATTAGAGTAACCCACCTATATACTTCATGCGAGTTTCTTGAGTGTGTAATGGAATATTTAAGGTTAAGGCTTTCTTTCAAAATTTATTTATGTATTCTTACATTGTTTGTCCCTTCCTTAACTTAAGACTTTGTCATTCAATTAATGCTTTCTCTTTGTATCCTAAGGGATATAACATTTTTCTCAATTTACGAAAAAAATTCATTCCATGATGGAAAAATCTTACCAATCATTTGAGTTTCATGTTGCATTTTAATCTACCACCAAACAAGTGTTGTGCCTTCAAGGTGAAGCGACGCTAATCTGATTTTTACCGCCTCATCTTTAATCCGTTACACACTACAATACACTTCCATTTGTTTGATCAAGTTATCCAATATTTTAGCATGAATTTACCCATTATACATTGGTAAGTCAAATTTCACATCTAACTTTAGCATAGGTTGTGCTGAAGACGTTTCATGTTGTTTTAATAAGAAGAGATAGGATCATTTTTCTCATCTTCAGTTTCTATACCTGAATACAATGGTTGTCCTTGCTCATCTTCAGCTTTCACCTTCTTGAATTCACAATACATCTCCTCAACTAAATGCATCAGAAAAACTTGCATCTAAACCAAAAGGATGATCATTGCGACCTTCTTCACCATCTCTTCTCCACGAGTTGCTGTTCTCCTTGAACCAATTTCAGGATTTCCTTCTACAAGTTCTCCTTCACCGCATCTTTATTTGTTCCTAGTGATCATGCACACTTATAAACCAAAGTTATCAAAAATCGCTCTGATACTACTTGTTCTGAATCTCGATTGTTAAATTGATACTTGGTTTATCAAACTTTTAAAGGTGTTTTTTCATGTTAAAAATCACCATTAAAAAACTCAAATTTAATGAAATGTGAAACTTATAGACAATTTACAGCAAAATAAATGACAACAACAAATCACACAAAGAATAGTGACACAAGAATTGATAACAAAATTCGAATTATCTCAAAATCCTACATTTCTAGACTTGAACTTCAATGAGGATTCCTATGTATTAATTCTTTATATCCATAAAAGTACATCAAATCTAATTCCGACTAGTATTGTTGTGTTCTACTTGGCCTTAGAATTCCAAACCATCTAAAGGCATTGAAAAAGGCCTTCTAAAATGCCCACAATAAGTCTTCAAAGTTCTCTTATGTCGCTATTTTTTTTTCGCACAAAACCACCTCTGTTGCATACAAAAAATACCTTTGTCTCTTGTGACGCATTAGTAAATTTTTTTAAATATTATGGGGGAGGTAAGGGGTCATACCCGCCTACCCATTCTTTGTTGGTCTTTAAATAAACAATATTAAAGTTTTGATGTGGTTTAACCACCATATCATAACATTCCACCATATAATAACAAACCCACTTCCACTAAAGGCCATTTGAATATCACATTTTAATACCCTATAATAAAACCTTATCCCCTATAACAAAGTCCATGAATCATTATGTTTGGTTTATATTATGGAACAAAGTCTTAGTTATGGTGATTTTATGGGTTGTTCCTATATGGTTACGGCTGATAAGTATGGTGGGGCCACCAACCATGGTGGACTCCGCCATTTCTCTTGCCACTAAACAAATATTGTGACCATAAAATAATTCGGTGGAGCAAATATAATAAGATTCGAATACCTCTTAGGTTCGTCGATCCATAACAAAAATTTTAACCAATTGAAATAGGCCACGGGTCACTTGACTATTGGAACCATGAAGTTTGAACTTTTGACCAACTTTGATTTTGACTAACCAATTGAAATAGGCCACGGGTCACCTTGACTATTGGAACCATGAAGTTTGAACTTTTGACCAATTTTGATTTTGACTTTTTGACCTACTTTGACCAGAAATTTGATCATAAATAATTTTTGTATACAAACTTGATCATAAATAACTTTTGCATATAGACTCAATTTTCGTTTGTTCAAGTTGTTTTGGATTTGTTTTCTCGATCTCTATGCAATGGTGTTATTTTTGCTTGAATCCGAAAAATTTGAATTTTTGGCCTTTTTAGATCCCTTTTGGATCATTAACTCTAATTCTCGAAGGAATATTACCATTCATAAAAATTGGAGAGCCAAACCTGTCAAGGTTTTATTTGATGTTCATGTCACTTTATTCACTCCTATAAATTATATGGATGGTCTATGTTGAAAGTATTCCCATGTTTTGGCCAGGTTGGCAAGACCAAAAGATGAGACAACATAGAACCACTTTCAGACCTTAGGATCTAGCCCTCCTAGGTCCAGAGAGGGATCTCTCTATATGAGTCAAAGTGTATGTCTTTGAAGCTCTAAGTTATGATTTTAGGCTAGGTATGAGGCATAGGGTTTGTTTATTTGTTTATGTTTGGTTGTTGGGAATCAGGAAGGAAGGGTCCAATATAAGACAAGGATGAGCAAAGAGGAAATTTAGGCAAAGGTAGATAACTCAGAGAACATCAAGGCCATTGGGCAATGGAGTCAAGAAAGGATTTACTTGTGTTCAATGTGCAAGCTTTCAGTTGGGCTAGTCATCTAGAGCATTTGGATCTTAAAGGATGATTGGTGGAATGGAACATTAAGGATTGAAAATGAAAGGAGGAGAACCATCTAATCCTGTCTATAGATCAGGTCAGAGGTCATTTAATTCCAGACCTTCTTGGACAAAATCAGGGGCAACACAAGGGATCTTAGAAAGGCTTATTGAGATGGAAAGATCCTAGTGGGGAAAGAGAGAGTTCCATACCCCCCAGTGTTCTCAACACATCCAACTAGATCCTAACAAGAACATCTAAACATAGATTTCATTAATTCATACATCAGAGAGCAGGCAATAACATCCACTACTCTGGTTAAATCAATTGAAATCAATATTCAGACACACATATAAGCAGAAAACATAAAAGGCTGGGAGAGCAGCAACATAAGGTACCTATAAAGGGTAAATCTTATGCCAAACTTCTGATGCGAGCCAGTAGAAATGGAATGAAATGAAGTCAAACACAGAGATAGGAAAACATCACCAGCTGCTTTAGATCAGGATCCAAAGAAATGTGCTTGTCATATTAAAAACAACACCAATCAGGTACAACATTACCCATAGCTTGAAAATTCAGTCTGAATACATCAAATCTCAGCCTATATTACACTATTGCACAGAGAACTTGTCTCAAGAGGAAAATGCTTGCATTTCTCTGATATCTCCTCAACAACCTTTACAACAATTTCTTCCTGAGTTTTATAGCAGAAGATGGGCCGAGGAGGTAGGTGGAACACTAAATGAAGCATTAAAACACAGAAAAGAAGGAGCGGGCCGAAGCCCATTCTGTTTTAAATCTCTGCATCTATTCCCGGTACCTCTTTGGAATGAAGGAGTGATCTTCTTTAGCTCCCATTTACTTTGACAAGGTCCTGATGTACTCCGGCTGCAGTAATACTCTGTAGTACTGCGGGTGGATGAATCAACTGGTAATAAAAATGGAATGGTCTGCCATACCGCATTAACAACCGCTCTGGTAGCTTGGACTATGTTCTGGGTGGAAGTCTCTTCACTGGAGCACGGCAAGGAGTAAAAATAGTATGGGCTACCCATCCTTCTTCGGAGGAAGACATTCTGCCTGTGCGGAAAACTGTCACTCACTAATTTCCTCGCCTCTGTCAGTGGAAAACTTGTTGTTGCCTCCATACTATGCAATTATGGCGGCGTTCCAACTCTTATACTCTGCAGAAAACTCACAACTGTGTGAGGAAAATCGATGCAATGGAAAACTGGTGGAGCGGAGGGTGAAACATATGGTGGTGCGGCGGCGGCGAAAACAATGATATTATGTGAAATAACGGTGAAAATGCAGTGAAGTGGTTAAATGTGCGAACAATAGGGTTTGGTGGTGATATGCAGCATAGACCGTTAGATCCTGGCCTGGAGACGAAGATCAACGGTGGAGATTGAGCAACGGAATAACATATGAAATAGGGCGAACAAGTATTGAACATAAGGTCTTTAATGAAAAACCCGAAACTTTGGTTTAAATCGAAAATGCACAGAAAATGGGGAAAAATATTACCAATGGGACCCAGCGGAGGCGGAGAGGCAATTAGATCTGAGTCGTCAAATATTCATATCAACGGACGGCTGTGATTGAATCGGGCAATCGCAATCGGAAGGGGACATAGGTGACACACATTGAAACTTCCGATTGCGATTGGGCGGGAAGAGCGATAGCCGTCGGATCAGCGAGGAGAAACGGATGGCTGGGATTGAATCAGGAGATGGTGGGGAAGGCTTGCGATCGCGATCGGGGGTCGGGACGCGATTGAGCGCTGATTGTCGGATTAGCTGGGAGATGGACGGTCGGGATGAAATCGGGTATCGGGAGTTAGGACTTGCGATTGCGATCGGTGGTCGGGACGCGATTGAGCGCTGGTCGTTAGATCTGGAGATCAGATCAACGGTTCACGTCCAATCGGAGGGAGAGCACGATCGGGGGCTATTACATGAGTGTTGCGATTGCGATTGGGCGGGGGCCTACGATTAGCGCTCTACCGTTGGATCTTCATGATAGATCGACGGTGTTAAACGCATCGCGAGACTTAATGTGTTAGAACGATCGCATCGGAGATTTTCAATGTTACACAGGATTTTATGTCTCTGCTCCAATTCTTCCGATTGCGATTAGCGCTTGGGGCTTAAGTGCTCGGCCCCAGCGCACGGGCATGTGTGGGAAGTGGTTGAAGAGGGCTAGGCCCATAATATGGTTGAACGTGGGTCTTTAATCCATTTTTAATGGAATTTGAAGGTCAAGGAAGGGAACGATAGAGAGGGAAAAGGGGGAGAATGGCTAAACAAGGGGTAAGGGTAGGATTTCATGGGGATTTTGGGAGGATTTAGGAGGTTTTTGGGGATATTAGGGGGAACAAAAGGGGATATGGAAAAAAGGGAAAAAGGACAAAAATGGGGGGAAATCTGCAGGGGAACAAAGGGCATATCATGGCCTTTTTTAGCAAATTTTATCATTCAGCAAGGCTTTTGGACAAAAGATCAGCAGAAGGGAACAATCACAGGCAGGGAACTTTAGCAAGACTTCAAGGATGAAGCATTTTCAAGGGAAATGCATTCCTTGAAGGCTCATGAAACATTCTAGCCCCTTACTTGCTTTGTCAAGGAATTCATAAGGGGCTAACAGTGGCTCCACATGGGGATGGCTTCTTCTTGAAGGAGTCAAGAATTTAGAGATTGATCTTTGGTGTAGGCCAGAAGCCTGCTACTTAAGACATCTCTCTTCTTTGATATTTCAGCTGCCACAATTATGTTAGATCAGCAAAAACATCTCGAAAATATACCTACCCATCCTACAGTCCTAGCATTTTTTCTTCTAGGGTGCATTTGAACTAGCAGACCCTTTACATCTTTTTTATTTTTGCAACAGAAAATAAACCTATTCTAATTCTACCCTTATTGCCCCATGAGACCAGATTAGACTGTTGGTCTCATATGTTTCTCTACCTAATCTATTATCTGCTGGGATTAAACTGTCCAGCAGATTTCTTCTCTACATTCTAAGAAAATAAATTGAAAAACAGTCAAGCCAGGATTATACTGTCTGACTTGCTGTGGACCATGGCATAAAGGCAGTTGCACATGGACAGAAACTTGCTGAAAATTGAAAACAAAACTGTGAAGGCATGAAATCTGCAATTTTGAAATATCCTTCTTTCTTTTCGTGACTCAAGATTTGAGCATGTTAGAGTCACTTTTTTTCTTCATTTCAGCTCTGGTTTTGAGCATGTTAGAGCTGATTCTTCTTTCTCCTTCGCTGGTCCAGATTTTGAGCATGTTAGGACCGGTTGTTTCACTTTCTTTGGCTAAGGTTTCGAGTTTATTAGAGCCAATCTTTTCACTCCAGAGGTTCATGTTTTAAGCATGTTTGAACCTCTCCTTTCTTTATGTTTTTTGAAACATTTTTCTCTTTTTCTTGAAAACAAAAAATGCAATGGTATGTACAGTGGCCATGGAAACTGGAAATTGTGAATCAGCAGAAGTAGTGTTTGAGCATCCTGCCATTTACAGGACCCCCAAACAGCTCTGTACCATCAAGTTCTTGTAAGAAAAATGCATTAGGACCCACAGTGGCTTGGATAATATATGGACCTTGCCAAAAACTATCAAACTTGCCATGTTTACCTTTGTCCTCTCTCCTTGAATCCCATTTCGGAACCTTGTCCCCAACTTTGAAATCTGAAGCTTTGGCTCTTTTGTCAAACTGCCTCTTTATGTTTTCCTGAACTCTGACAGCTCTGCTATAAGCCTGCTCCCTCGTTTGCTGAAGATGTATTGTTTCATTAATTCTTCTCACCATATTGTCTTCCTCTATCTGAATCTCCTGAATAAGCTTAATCACTGGCACTCCAAGGCTGGTTGGAAAAACTACTTCTGCTCCATAAACGAGCTGGAATGGTGACATACCAATGGACTTCTTCGTTGTAAGCCTGTCAGCGCACAAGGCATGCACCAACTTCTTATGCCATGACTTCTTGTTCTGTTCTAACAACTTCTTGATGATGTTCACTAGGCTTTTGTTTGAAGATTCAGCTAGTCCGTTACCTTGAGGGTAATAGGCAGTTGAATGACCAAGTGCTACTCCATACCTATGACAAAAATTGACCATTCTCTTGGATCCAAAAGCAGCAGCATTGTCAGTGATTATTTTTCTTGGACAGCCAAACCGAGAAAGGATATAGTCTTCTAGGAACCTAATGATGACAGAATCAGTGGCATTCCTAGTGGGTATGGCTTCTATCCATTTGGTGAAGTAATCTGTGGTAGTTAAGATCCATTTGTGCTGTCCAGAAGAGGCAGGGTAAATTTCTCCAATGAAGTCTAGGCCCCATTGCATGAAGGGACCTTCTACAGTGATAGGTTGCAAAGGGAGGGGAAGAAGCTTTCTTCTGCCTTCAAAGATCTGGCATTTATAATAGACAGTCACCATTTTGTGGACATCATTGAAGAGTGTAGGCCAATAGTAGCCAGCCCTGAGTATTTTATTTGCAGTGGCCTTCCAACTCAGGTGGCCTCCACACTCCCAAGCATGGAACTCTTGTTTGATTCTTTCAACTTCAGCTTCAGGCAAACATTTCAGCAATAGGCCATTTGGATTTTTCCAATATAAATTTTCATTCAAAATGCAGTGATTTTTGGCCTTTAGTTTCAGGAATCTAGCCTTGGTTTTGGACAGTTCTGGAGGGGCATTGAGATTCGCGAGCACATAAAGGATATCGGAGTACCAAGGGGAGTTCTGAAACTTCTCCTCAACAGTGGGATCTGGAAATCCTTCCTGCTCATCTAAGGCATTTACCATGTTAATGTCAAGGGCCTGCAGGTTAGACTCAGCCATTAATTGGGCTAGGCCTTGACCTTTGATCAGTTTGGTGGGCTTTATCTCAAGGTCATATTCTAAGATAGTAGAAATCCATTTGCCCCTTTTCCCATCAGGGTCTTGGGACAAGATGTCTTTGACCACTATATTTGGCACATAAGCAATGGTGTGAGAATGCAGAATGTACACCCTAAAGTCTTTTAAGGCCTTTACCAGGGCATAGGCCTACTTTTCCATAATGTTGTACTTCAAGGGTGCATCCCTTAAGGCCTTACTGAAAAAGGCAATTGGCTGTTCATTACCTTCTGAATTTTTCTGCAGTAAGACTACAGCCACGGTATGCTGGGAGGCGAATGAAAAGATCAGAAAATATTTTGAGAAATCCGGGTTGATCAGGATAGGGGCTTGTGTGAGTGCAAGTTTTACTGACTCAAAAGATTTCTTGGCTTCAACAGTCCACTTAATTCCTGCACCTTTCTTTAGCATGTTAGTCATTTTCCTCAGGTGCTCAGCTAGGTTGGGAATGAATCTCCTAAGGAAATTGATCTTCCCAATGAAGGACTGTAATTCTCTGATGTTTTTGGGATGTGTGATCCGTAGTATTCCCTCAACTCTCTGTGGGTCTATCCTAATTCCCTTTTCAGATATAATGTGACCTAGAAGTTTGCCTTCTTGCAGCCCAAAAATAGTCTTTTTTGAGTTTAGTGATAGACCAAACCTTCTACACTTTTCAAATACTTTCCTCAGATGTTCTAGGTGTTCTTCCTCAGTCTTGGAGTATACTGTCAAGTCGTCCAAGTAGATAACTATGAAGTGTCCTATCTCATCTGAGAACGCTATGTCCATCGCTCCTTGGAAGGTGGCTCCAACATTCATCAATCCAAAAGGCATTTTCACATACATGAAGGTGCCCCATGGAGTGGTAAAAGTTTTTTTGAGTTGATCTTCTAGGAGTACCAACACTTGGTTGTATCCAGAAAAACCATCCAAAAGAGAAATCCTTTTTGAGCCTACTACCTGCTGTAGAATGTGTTCCATTTTTGGCAGAGGGTAGTTATCTTTAAGTGAGGCTCTATTGAGATTTCTAAAGTCTATACATAGTCTGATTTCCCTTGTTTTCTTTCTTACAGCCACTAAGTTTGAGACCCAGTCAGAAAACCTCACAGGAACTATTATGCCAGCATCATACATCTTTTTAATTTCCTTTTCAACAGCAGGCAACTGTTTTGGGTTTATCCTACAAAGTTTATGCCTAAAGGGTTTCTGATTTTCCTTTAAAGGTATTTTGTGTTGTATGATATTCGTGTCATAAGCCTTTAAGTCTTTGTAACCCCAAGCAAACACATCAATAAATTCCCTAAAGAGGTCAATGTACTTCTTTTTCATTTCTTTGGGTAAAGACTTAGCCAATTTGATCATCTTGGGTTTTTATTTTGTGCCTATGTTGCATTCTTCCACGTCTGAGTCTGCGTGCTCTATGGTAGGCTTTTTTTCCACATCATCGAAGTCAAAAAGATCTTCTAGCGGTGCCAAACCTCGAGGTATATTCTTATCTTTGGCATGCAGCAACTCAACTTCTTCATTTTCTGCGTTTTCACTATTTTCGTTTGAATTTCCAGTTTCTATGTTTACGGCGTTTATTTCTATGTTACAGGGTGTTGCTTGTTCATCTGGGGGATCCTCACTTGGGAAGCCGTCATCAGATTTTGAGTCTGAATCAGAAAATTCAAACTCATTTCTGCCCACTAGAAAATCTTCAATCTATTTGTCTCCTTCAAAGACCTGCCAATATTTTTCGTTGTCTGGCACTGCAGGTCTGAACTTGGTCTGAATGATGATTTGTTGGTCAGGGGGAGTCTTAGGATATGAACTAGCCAGGCAAGCTAATCCATTAGCAATAACGTTTTGACCCCTAGGAACAAACACCAATTCGTATTCTACAAATGTTTTTAGTATGTCCATGGCGTCGTTCCTATATGCTCTGAGTCGGGGGTGTTTTGCTGTGTAATTGCCATTTACCTGCTTTATAACTAACTCTGAGTCTCCTTTCACAGCTATCCTATGGGCTCCTAACTTCTTCAACAAATTCAAGCCTAGGATAAGAGCCTCATACTCTGCAATATTGTTTGTACATTTGAAATGCAGATTGACAGCATGGCTCTCTGCGTAATTACCTTCTGTGTTACGTAACCACACCCCTGCTCCAGTGTTTTTCCTAGTACAGGACCCATTGAAATTCATCTCCCACAGGGGTTCGCCATTATGTTGCGGGGTGGTTTCGGTTCTAGTTTGTGAATCATTCAGTTGTTCATAGTGGGTATGGGCTTGAGGGAGGTGGACAGGTTGTTGTTCGTTTTCTGTTTCTGTTTCACTCAGAGTTTCGTTTTCAGTAACCTGCCTATGGTTTTCTTCATCGTATTCCTCCAGAGTAGCCATTATGTTTACGTCCATGGGCTCGGTGCTGTCCTTTGCATCTCTGTTTTCTAATTCTGGCTTTCCTATGGATTGGTCATTGTACAGGATGAATGAATCCAGATCTGTATGCACAGAGTATAAAGGGGAGTTTTCGGGCTTCTCGGGGCTACTGACTAGGAATTTCATCTGGGACTCCCTATACAGTCTTCTAAGTTGGCCAAACATAGGGACAGTGACGTATGAGCCATCCATCTGCATTGTTCCTTGCAGTTTGGCTCCCCATGATCTCGATAATAACATGCCATACTTGGGTGGCACATCTTCCACCACAACATCCATGACCATACATTTAGCTGGGATCTGGGTCAAACTCACACATAAGTCTTTAATTAGGCCAAGGCGCTTAACTCTGCTAGAGTCAAATGAATATAAGTCTTTGTAGGGTCTGGTGATTTCTAGGCCTAACTTTTCCATCACTACCTTAGGCATCAGGTTGTGAGATGCCCCAGAATCATGCATTGCATTGTGCAAGATCTTGTCATGAATGTTGAGACTGATATAAAAAGGGGGCACTACCCCTTCCTGAAACTTTCCCTCAATATTTGGACCAAACAGGAGGGCAGGTTGATCATCACTCAAATTCACAGTGTCGTTGTTTTCCCCCAGATTCAACACTTTCAAAATTTGGCCTTTATATACATCCCGAGTGGCCAGCTCAGAGAGCGGGACAGAGATTTTAATTTTTGCAATCTCACTTTCCAGATTGAAAGTGGACTGACTCTTGGAAATGCTCGACTCTGTCTTATTAGCCACCTTGGTGACCGAATCAGTTTGTAATTTCTCATTATGTACAGGGTTAGGAATAATTGTATCAGGAGTACTAACTGAAGTGCTAGTACTTCTAGTGGGCTCACCTAGTTTAACAGTCTTGTGTTGGTTGTCTTTCTCTTTGTTTTTCTCAGAACTTTCAGCTGCTATTTTGTTACTCTCAGCAGTGGCTTTAGAAGATTTCTCAGGTCTTTTCTTGACGGTAATCTCAGGAGTTTTAGTCTTGGAAGTGTCTTGACTCTTTTTGCTCCTCAGTTCATATTGTTCTCTGACCTGCATCATAGCGTTTTCAAAACCTAACCTGTAATCCTCAGATTCAAACCATTCTTCATCCCAACATGAGGGAGAAGGCTGGTCTTCCCCTGAGTCACAGTTAAGGATTGGATCTTCTGTTTCAAACATGTTTATTGTATTTCCCTCAGACTCTTCTATGATTCCCTCATCTTCATCAAGAAAGTTTTGGAATGGGGGAATAACTTGTTGATCTGACTCTTTTTGTCTGTTGGGAGTGTTGTTGTTTCTTCTAAAGTTCTGGTTCTGGTTTTTATTTTGGTTCCTGTTCTGAGTGACAACCATTTTCTCCATCATTTGGTATAGCTTGTCCACATTTTTAGATAATCTATCATAATTTGGGTCTGAAGTGGAAGCTACAGTGTCATCCCTATATGTCACCCTCTTCTCAAATCTCAGTCTTGCTCTTTTCTCAATCAGGTTTGCCTCTATGTTCACTGCTTCTTTCTGCATGTCCTCCAATGTGGTGTACTCTTTATCCCTAAGCTCATAGGCCATGTCAGCATCAAACCCTTCAGGGTATTTTTCTAGGGCCATACCTTGTGGAGGTTTCATGTGTGGGGGGAGAGCATTGTAAATGTTGTTAAATCTTGTTGAGTAATCATGCACACTCTCTCCTACGTTTCTTTTAAGGCTCATGTATTCTGCTAGGAGTTGGCGAGGATTTTCCCTTGTCTCCCATTTGTTGATAAATGTCTGATATAGTGCAGGGAGGTCTTGGATGCTATTAGGGGGTAGGCCTTTAAACCATTTCTTCACATCACCTCCTAAACTCTGGGCAAAGATTCTCATTTTGATTGTATCATCATCTATTTCCATATAGTCGAAATAATCTTCCATTTTATCTACATGTTGTTGGGTTGTGATGGACTCTTTGGCAGTGAAGTGAGGGATCTTTGATTGATAATCATTTGGTAAGGGTACTAGAGGTTGAGGTAAAACCAGAGGGGCATACCAGGCTGCCATGATGATCTGTTGATGAGGTAAAGGGTTGACTTGGGCAGCTGGTATATGGATGACAGGAATATCAGGACCAGCAGAAGCTTGTTGAGCGGATCTAGGGTGACTGAGCCCCAAGTTTTGTATGAAATGTATATCAGGAGGTGTGGAGGGAGGAGTCTCTGTGTCTCTAATGTGTTCACCATTGTGAGATGATGAACCAAGAACCTCAAGGTCTAGCTGGTCTAAAACACTGGACGACCTAGTTTTAGGTAATCTATTTTGAAAGTCTAGGTCAGTGTGAGAATGCGATAGAGCTGTAAGGTCTTCCGGAGCAGAGTTAGCTCTATATATGTGGTTGGAAATAGTTGACCTTCTGGATGGAAGAGGTTTTTTGAAGGCGCTCTCAGGGTTATCAACTATTTCAGATGGGTTTGGATTGGGATAAGCTCTTGTATAGATTTTTCTTGAAGCCAGAACGTTGTTCTTCAGCAAGGAGCTTAACCCTACTTGCTACTTCTATTGTGGTTGATGTTGTTTCAAAGGCTGGTCTCCCAGTGGAGTCTTATGTGAAACCAAGACAATCAGTAGGCCTACTGATCACCAATGGAGTCTTTAATCATTGAGGAACTATGGAGTCGCCAGGTGGAAAGGTTTAGGGTATGTCAAGGGGTTACACTATCCACCACAGTGCTCAGGCACTATCAGCCTTCAAGGATATCCTCAGAACACAACAAACTCTAACCAGAGATTGACTGGTAGGGCATTTACCAGATATGTCACCTCCAAAAGAAGATGAGATCCGGAGGCTACCTGGCCCTATCCAGGCTATGTCTAAGAGTACAAGAAACACAAAAAATGACACTGAGGTCGTCTGAGAAGAGGTGTGACTGACTGCCAACCTAACCAGAGATTGTGGGTTGAATGCCTAGGGATGTTTCAAAGTGTGATGCACTCAATTTTCCCCAGCGGAGTCGCCATTATGTTGGGGTTCCCATGTTTTTGCCAGGTTGGTAAGACCAAAAGATGAGACAACATCAGAACCACTTTTAGACCTTAGGATCTAGCCCTCCTAGGTCTAGAGAGGGATCTCTCTATGTTTGCCAAAGGTATATGTCTTTTAAGGCTCAAGGTTTAGATTTTAGGCTAGTTATAGGCTCAAGGTTGTTTGTTTAATTGTTTATGTTTGGTTGTTGGGAATCAGGAAGGAAGGGTCCAATACGAGACAA